>JAEBDU010010041.1:0-13566 GCA_016802625.1 Heliconius numata | reverse complement strand
TAAATTATTAATTATTTACTAACTAAAATTAAGATTTTAAGCATACCTAGGTGATTTAGATTTCAGTAAAGAAAATATCGATTTAGAAATTTATTACACAATAATATTATTGTCATATGACATATTAAATTATCATTAAGATGGACAAAAAAGAGAAAAAAAACAAGAGAAATTTTAGATTAAATTGGTTCACCGTATTTCATCTTTTGCCTTTTGGATACCGTCCAAACGTTCGAGCAAATTAAACTAATATAATACATTTATGTAGTTCCAAATTTTAAAAAAGACTTAAATAAGTACATTTTTAAATTAATTCTATATAGATGTATATTGATAAAAAATCTAGGGCATCTATGTGTTACAATCAATATTTTTCTAAAACACATGGATATCCAAAAGTAATAGAAAGAATAATTTTAATTTCACACAACGTCGGACTGAATTGTGGGTTCAAGAAAAAGCTCAGCGTTGAGTTCCGCACCTAAATACCCAATTCACGAAACGCACGGTCTGTGCGTGAGGAATAGAGTGTCTTATCACTTAGTTTCCTCAGTTACCCTGCTATGCTTAAAAAAAACGTTAATAAAATTTATTCTAAAATCAACAAAACAAATCTGTCTTAAATTAATAATAATTATTTATGAAAATACAAACATAATTTAATACAACAATTATAGAAAAACATCTTCGTTTGACCACCAAATCCATATTTTCATTCACGTCCTTCCCCCGAGCAGGTACGAGCAGAGTATATACGTGTGTTTGCTATGTAAGCTTTGTTTTTCATTTTGTCGACGAAAGCAGAGTACAAAAATACATTTCAAACGCAATGGAAAAATATCCCCTTTTGCTCTTCCGCGTTTTTGTTGCGGAGATTACGGTTCTTAACCTATTTTTTGGAGTGACAAAAATGGTTTCATTTTAAAAACATTTTTAATGTTAATATTAAATTAAAATTTTATATTTTAATTGTTTTTAACTTTTCAATTTTAGGAAGTATTCTCATGTACAAATTTTAGAGGAAATTTGTTTTAAATACTGTGAAAGTATAAAATGTACAATTAGTCTAATATAACCATATAAACTAAGAAGACAAAGAATTTACAAAATTATATTTTAAAGATTCAATTTTAATAAATATATTCATGTTTATATATTCGGAATGTATTTCACGAAGGTAACAGGTTCCATCTCAAATAGGTAGAATTCAATATACCTACTACTAGAGATTGTGAGACAAAGATAACATTGAGGTCTACCACACTTTAAAATCAACGAAAATTATAAAACGGAGACCTTTAAGCCTGAAATCTCTCTCTCTTTCTCTCTGGATTAAAAGGAAACGATAATAATACATATTAACCACAAATCTGATCGCATAAAAAAATAAATTCTTCAATAAAATCATTCGAAAATCGGGCGACAGCACGTAGCCGAGAGCTGTGTAAATAGCGCTTTAATGGAATTTTTCGTTCGAAACGACTATCCGTCATGTACATACATACTTGTACACATACATATGGATATATAAATATATATGTATATATATAGCAGAGATTCTCAAACTTTTATGTGTAATTGTTATCAAATTTAGATTTTGTGGCACACAATGAAAACAAAGTAAGTTCAAAGTTGTTTACTTATCTATAAGAGATATCGAGTAAAATAATAGTTTACAATAATAACTTTTGTTTCATATACTTTATTAATTCTATGTTGTTTTTAATAATAAAAAAAATGCGGTACACCCTCAATGATAAGCATTGTATATAGTAAAATAATTAGTTACGGCATAGCAAATATATCTTAAAGATTCAGTCAATCCCACTGAATGGTTAACTACAAAAAACCAATTCCTAAGAAACACACGATTCACAATCTCTCACAAGTATTTGAGAACCACTGGCATAGGTATAGTAACGCCCGTTTGAATTGGTATTTGTGAATTGAGAATTGGTATTTCGATTGGTTTGCAGCAGTCTGGCTGGTGTGACAACTGCTACGTTAACTTATGCAACGTTGTTATAATTTATAGCTAACTGTCATATTTGTGAAAGCACTGCTAAATCTTGGTAATTTACTATCGTATAAATAAATATGAGATGATCGTAGTCATTGGCCGTCTGAATTAAACGCCAAGGTTCTGAATTCGATGCTCTTCGGAGGCATAATTATATTTAAATTATTATTATTCATAGCTCACTAGAGTAATAATAAAATAAATATTGTTTTTAATAAAATAAAATATTAAAAAAAATATAATTAAACAATATTTGATTTTTTAATAATAAAAACACTTTTAAACTGTATTCTGCACACAGTATGGCAAGCAGAAAAATCTAAACTAAGACACTCCATCCCAATTTTCTCTTATGTTTCGAGAAAATAAACACTATTAATCCCGCCGATAGGGAATAGAACCCACACCATTTTGGGTTAAAAACTGTGCCATAACTGAATATTTAAATATAAAAATATAAGTCTCCATGTACTCGACGTATATTGAAAAACCTCTTTTTCAAAGTTAAAAAGGTAAACTAGTTAACGGTAACATAATAAAAAACTTTTTCAACATTCACTCGACTCGTCGCCAACCCTTTTTATTTAAGATTCAATTTGCGTAGTCTTGATGCAATGCTAAAAATAGAAGTTGAAATTCGTGTACGAAATATAATAATAATAGAATTGAATACATTTAAATGAGAAAAGCTAGTAAAGTAATAAATGATAATATAATAAATAGTTAAGATAATGATTAGTTACTAAGTTTTTATAAAAAAATTGAATGTGAATAGAATAATAATTTTCTAAGCACAACAAAAAAATAGACCCAACGCCGTATTTAGTCAATCAGAGAATCAATACCATAGAAATTAAAATAAATTATGTTTACGTTAGTGTTTAAACGCCGCCCTCCCTCTACACCACAATGATAAGGAGAATCACATACGCAAACTTGCGACGGGAGAGCCAGTTATATTATTTATTTTTACTAAGATTCGATCTCGTAATCAGACATAAATCTTATTAAATTATATAAAAACTAAAAATTTCATTCCAACATATACCCATTTAAATAATTAAACCAACTTATTCCATTATCGGTTCACTTGAAGACACTAAAGTTCAACATCAGTCAACGTCGACGTGAACTATTCACAATCACAAAACTGTGAAACTCGATTAAAACTAGTGTCGTTTGTAAAAGACTGGCACATTTCTAATATACAGAGAGTTACATACTAGTCGAGTCATTGTTACATCTGCGGAAAGAACTCAGTGGTCTGTCTATCCGCTTGAACTGTGAATAAATGGGCACAAGTTTCACAGGAGGTAGAAGCGTCTGTATAAGTGACTTGTGAATTCGATTCCCACTCAGAGAAATTTAATATTTCATCTTTTAATTAGCTCCTTCTGGTACCGTAAAGGCTCAATGCTTAAAAAAATCGGCAGAGAGTAGAAACGAAATGTCTTAACACTAGGCCCCAGGCTCCCTCTGTCTACCCTTGTATGAGCGGGATATCTAAAAAAGCGGGATATCGGGAATCTAAAAAATCGAGTGTCTTGATTCTAAGTTATCTTCGTTTGCTTCATGGGAAATATACCAAAAAAAAATTACTGAAAGTTGAAACTAAAGTAAGCAAACTCCATAAGCATAAATTGAAGCTTAATTCGCTTAAATAGGCTATGTTTCCATCAACGAAATGTCGCTTAATCTCAACAGAACCCAGTACAGATCTAAGCGAGATAGAGCAATCTAGATCTTCTTAGTACAACCGCAGTCGCACTCCTAAAGGCCTGTAAGCTGTATTATATCACCCGGATGCGGTATACCGTAAAATCCTGCTGTCAGTTCAATACTGTTTCTACAAATAGTTTAAGATTCTAAATTTTGTATTGAAGTAATGGATTGAGTATTTGAGTGGTCGGTTGATTTTGGAATTTGTTTGTTATTGCTGAAATATCTAGATTATTTAAGGTTCCGTACCTCAAGAGCTAAGAACGGAAAACTACTATAGAATTTGTTTGTCTTCCGTCTGTCCTCCTGTCAAGACCACTTGTCTCGAGATCTCGTGGAGGTAGGAAGCTGCAATTAATATCAAATATTCACTCAAGTCAATAAAGTTTGTCTGTGTAAATAATGGCACAACAGTGCAACGACTGATTGCAAACGCAACGGTTGTGAGTTCGATTTCCACTTGAAGAAATTATTTAATTTTCGTCGTTCTGGTAACAGACAAGGCTCTGAGTTCCTCCAATCAACACACAATGTTTGAAAAATTCGTCGGTGCGCTGGAAACAGAGAGTTTTAACACTAATTTACTTATACCGAATCCAGTCTACGGAATATAGCATGAAGCATAAAAAAACGACTTGCTACTTTAGACTTTCATTAAAAAATGCTACAAGGCATTACAGTTCGAAATCCAACCAAAATATAATAAAAGAATAAGTCTGAAGCTTTTGCAAGCGGAGAGGTAAACATTGACGTACGTATTCGTAATTTGTGTTTCATTTCGCTTTGGTGTTCTTTAATTAAAACCAGGGGAGGGTTCATTAGACACATATTTTCCGTTGGTTTCTTTTGAGATAATAGGGATTTATGTATGTAACATCAGGTGGGTGTATGATCAAACATTCTGTATATAATTTCAAAAGATAAGGTAGACCTAAAGTAAGGTACCTATAGAATAAATGTCAATTGGGACAAGGGTCACAACGGGGTAAACACGATAGGTTGTGGATTCGATTCCCATCCAAGGAAATAAAGTATTGTTCTTGTAACAATGCACACAGCAGATTTGGCAGGGGGACCTGGAAACCTAGTGGTAAGATACTCCGTTCTCATTAAGACACTATTGTTCCCCACATTTCGCTGGATTCTAAAAGCATTGCGAGGTGATTGGCGGATGGCGGTTTGCTTAATTTTCTTGAATGGGATCGAGCCCAAAACCGTCGCGGTTACAGTTACATTTAAAATTAATATAAAATAATCATTGAGATACAGGTAAGGAAAAGGGATAAATATTTAAAAAAGAATCAACTTTTTAAAATGTTATATATCTAAAAGACCGTACATTAAACAAGTAAAATATTACAACAAAATTAAACAAAGTAAACAACAAGTTAATTTATAAAAATTTAAAATAGAAAATATAAATCTTCAAAAGTATTCAATTAATTCAGATAAGCTTTGTAGTCAAAAGAATATTTTAAGAGGAAACGTTACAAAGAAAATTGCGTCAACGGCTAATGAAAACAATTTTATGCAAAACTGAGTAAATCGATACTCTCTTAATAGAGTATTAAATACCTCTAAGAAAAATCCAGGGCTCATAAATTTTCTTAGAACATAAATGTTGGTTGGGACGAGGAAATTGCTTAGACAAAATAAAGTGATTATTTTTGTATTAAAATATGCAATTTAATAGATTGTGTTTAAACGAATTGATGAATTAAATAATAAATAGAAATCATTATTTTTAAAGAGAGTTTCCTTGGATTTGTAGATACTAATTATTATCTTATAACTTATAGCGAACCCGTTGCCATTGACATTAGGTTCCCTCTGCCATACCGGAATAAATGTGGGATACAGAGTCCAACTAAAAAATAAAAATATATAACTACTATAAGTAAATTCACATAAGCAAAAATTTTAATTGAAAAACTGACACGTTCTACCAGGAAGCAGTTTTCTCAAACCCGTAAAATGTTGCTAGACCCAAATTATGAGGTTTTACTACCCATTCGTCTAAATAACTACGTCTCTGTTCAACAATTAGCACCAACTCACATACCCATTCTAGTAAGTAATTTACTTGTACAATCAAGAGTTATTATTATTTATGAAGTGTTTGTTTAGTATTCTAATCTAAGACTTTTGAATATTTAATAAGTATAGTGTTTTTCTGCCTCTCAACACGCAATGCCTACAGAATTTAACGGAAACTGGAGAACAGATCGTGCCTAGTGTTAAGCCACTCCGTTCTCATTAAAACACTTCTATCCTCCTATTGAATCCGAATTCTGGAAGCATTCTGTATTGAGCAGTGGAACTCAACGCCGCAACAGTGTAGTTATACAGTTAACCCTATACAAAACAAATAAATAAACTTTTTTTAATCGTACTTAAAAAAATGCGAAGGCGAATGTGTCGAGATGCCGGGTGACAAATAACTTGGGCAGAGACACCGTTAATTCTTCCGTAAACAGGGGACTGACAAATCGGCGCTATTTCATTTTGAATCGTTTGTTTTGCAAGATATTTTTTTTATGGAACCCTTTTTTTTGGTGTTGGTTTGGTTTTACGGAAATTCTATTTTGGCCTATATTTATAGGCTAATGCTATAAATGTTGAAAAACTGTGTATTTTTGTTCCTATACAACACGCTGACGAAAGTGCACGCGTCCAAGTTTGAATTTGAACTATACCTTGAAGTTGAAATTCGGAATTAATGTAGACACGATTTTAAATATCTATTTTATGTCTTAAAGTTCACAAAAACAAACTTAGGTAAAAAAGAAATATAAAATAAAAATAAATATATATAAAAATAAAGCCTCTCAAAATACATGTGGCGAAACACATACATATGTACATGCTACTGTACACGCCGACAGCTTCTGGATTTGATTTGAATCGTGGAAATGACAAATTTAATATTTTCATTTTTCCTGATAACGGGCAGAGCACGGCGTTGAGTTCCGCCATTGAAAAAACTTGGCGGAAAGTCTTAATTGAAACGGTTCACTAGGTTCCCAGTTTCGTTCTCCTTACCCTGCTATGTGCGGGATATAGCCTCAATTTAGGAAATGAAAGAATAATGGAGTGCCTTAACACTAAGCTCACCCTGCCTTCGCGAAAACGTGGGAGATGTTTAAAGATAAAAAAGTACATAGAAAAACACATATGTTTACATCTAAAGCTTTTTTCCGCTTGAGCAATATCAAAAAAGGCAGAGCAATTCCGACTTTATTGCAAGAACAATAGAATTTAGTTTACAATGGCGGCAGTTAACTGCTTACGGTTACGCAAGAACATTCATCACACGGTCTCAGGAAAACCTACTGTAATCTACATGTCGAGGAAATAAGTTGCGTTAAAGGTGTTCCGTAACAACTCCAAAGTGTGGATTTTTCGGTAAACAAACTATGGAACGTGACGGTGGTGGGTTCGATCCTCACTGAAGGGAATGAATTTTCATTCTACCACTCAAGACGCAATGCCCCGATAAATTAAGAATGTGGGGAA
Organism: Heliconius numata; assembly: GCA_016802625.1. Classification (NCBI taxonomy): domain Eukaryota; kingdom Metazoa; phylum Arthropoda; class Insecta; order Lepidoptera; family Nymphalidae; genus Heliconius; species Heliconius numata. The sequence continues at coordinate 6,311 of JAEBDU010010041.1, read as the reverse complement.
CAGAGTACACTAGGTTCCCTCTACCTACCCTGCTGTGTTCGGGATACAGCGTGAAGCTGATAAATATTGGAATAGTTTAATTCATATTTAAGTAGAGTACAGATTTTTTGAGAAAATATATCGTAATCACGTATTTTTTTATTAAAAACATTTTTATTTCAAAATCAAGACAATAAATTACTTTCAGTTTTCATGGTTCTAACAAGACGATGTGCGGCGTTGAGTTTCGGCACTCAAAACGCTATATCTCTTAATTGAGTGGAAAGTAGAGAAAAAATACACTGTTTGTTTTTCCTAAAAATATATAAATAAATAAAGAAATATATAAATAAAACAAGTTTTAATCATGATTGAATTTAATATTCCATTACTAGAGAAATAGTTGACGGCACTGAAATGTAGCGGCGGAGATAATTTACAGCTCGGTCGTGTTACGACTGGAAATAGCTGTAGGATGTACTGAATGACAATTTCATTTATTTATTTATATTATATTATATAGAGTTTAACCTTCAAATATTGAATATAGGTAGGGCTTATATTCACGCTTTATCCTGCGCTCAGCAGGGTAGAGAGAAACCTAGTGTTAAGACACTCTGTTTCATATTTTCCGTCGAATTCTAGAAGTGTTTGATATTGAGTGACGGAACTCAACCGCGCTTTGCCTCGAACCAAAGCCAAGAAATAAAATATTTCATTACCTCGAGTGGGAATCGAATCATTGACCAGTCGCATTCACAGTCATACACAGTGCCTCTGCGCCAGGACTGGCCTAAATTTAGTTGTGAATATAATATAAAATTTAATTAACTTCTCAAATTTAGTATCCAAAAGTCATGTTCCTATAAGATATTTAGTAAAAGCACGTCCGTCCGTCCGTCCCGATTGTCATACCCTCGTAGTCCGTTAGACATACGTAAATTAAATTTTGCATGGCCATGTTTCGGACAGTTGACAGCTGAGCTAGAATTTATTATGTTTTCCACTATTATTTTCTACTATATATCGTTCTTAGTTTATTATCCGGCTGAAGCCTAAATTAGAATTAGAGGTCAGCTAGGTTAAATTAAAATAAAAAATTAACTTTGTTTAGGTCAGGCTACTGAGTGATTTAACGTTAAGTTTCCTTTGCCTAATAAATTTATATCTATGTAGGGATATATGTGTGGAAGAAGGATAAGGAGAGTAGGGGAGCACCAAGAGAGGATTTCCCAAATTCTGGCATAACCGCTCAGTAATGAAAACTTAAAAATAATTTAAAACAAGCACAATAAAAACAAGTTTGTTAAACAGAAACCGATACAAAAAATCTAACAAGAATATATAAAAAGAAACTTTTTTATAGCGATAACAATTAAAAGTTTCTATCTATTTTGCTAAACAGTTCAAGTTCGAGCTTCCAGTCGGCTTAACCGCTGAAAGTTACAGAAAACGGGAGTATTAAATTTTTAATTGAATTTTTCAATTACACCCAGCCCTTGAGCGTAAGCAACACTTTCGTTTGAAACATCCTTCGGCAATTCCTTTCAAGGAGACTTCCCTTCAAACACGTCGTACTTACCATTTCAAAAAGGTCCTTCGATGCCTATCTCGAAATAGACAAATAAGGGGGTTTTGGAGATCAAGTACAAATGGTCATTTGAACAGCCTTAGGCGATTCACTGGTAAAATCTAATATTCCATTATGAAGGAAACGGGCAACATCAAGGACCATAATAGAGCCTACCTTTGACTGTCGAGCTCAACATGACTATTTACTGCTTGCCAATTAATTATTTGCTTTAGCAAGACCTCCAGAGAGAGTACTTCATCAATCATCAATTACCTTGGTAATTTTGAGGTCGTCGTGGCGCATTGCTTCAAGCATGTAACTGTACATGCGACATTTGTGGGTTCGACTCCCACTCAGGAAAATGAATTATAATTCATTGCCTCAAAAATTCAGCGGAAAATGGGAAACGGAGTATCTTAACACAAGGTTCTCTCTACCTATCCTATATGCGGAATCCAGCATGAAGCTAAAGAAGAATTAACATATTTTTAAAAGCTTTTATTTAACTTGCAATGTATGTATGTGGGTTCGGGTGAAATCTTAGAGCTCAATTTTGAAGTAGATATCTTCAACCGATTGAGCTGAAATTTTGTATACACGTTTACTTTGGATGACAATGCACGATAAAGTATGTGACGTCATTCTAAATCTAATATGGCGGACCGTGCAAGATGGCAGAATAGTTATATTTAATGTACTTCTACAATATGGGTATCAAATGAAAGGGCTCGTTGAGAGCAACTCGAAAAATAATGTGATGTCATTCTAAATCCCATAAGGAGGATATTGAAGATAGCCGAGTATCTATTTGGTCTACTTCTACAATATAGATATTAAATGAAATGGGTCGTTGACCGTAACTCTAAAAATAATGTGACGTTATACTAAATCCAATATGGCGGAACATCTAAGATGGCGGACTAGTTATTATTTATGCACTTCTGCAATATGGATATCAAATGAAAGATCTTGCCGAGAACAATTAGAAAAATAATGGGACATCACTTGAAATCCAATAGAATTGACACGATTCAAGTTTTTTGTGCTTTCATATAATGAAAGGTATGTTCGTACTATTGAGCTGAAATTTTGTAGACACGTTTGGTTTGTATGAGAATACACGATAAGGTTTGTGAATTCATTCTAAATACAATATGGCGGACCATCCAGCATGGCGGAATAGTTATATTTCATGAACTTCTATAATATGGGTATCAAATGAAAAGGCTTGTTGAGCGTAACTGGAAAAATAGTGTAACGTCATTCTAAGTCCAATATGGCGAACCATCCAAAGTAACAGAATAGTTATTTTTGATGCACTTGTACATTACGGGTATCAAATGAAAGGGCTTCTTAAGAGCAACTTGAAAAATGATGTGACGTTATTTTAAATCTAATAAGGCGGACCATCCAAGATGGCGGAATAGTTATATTTAATGCACTTCTATAATATGGGTATCAAATGAAAGGGCTCATTGACTCTCGAAAAATAATATAACGTCATTCTAAATCCAATATGGGGGACCATCCAAGATAGCCGAATAGTTAATTTTAGTCTATTTCTACAATATGGATATCTATTGAAAGGGCTCATTGAGAGTTACTCGAAAAATGTAACGTTTTTCTAAATCCAATATGGCGGAACATTTAAGATAGCGGAATAGTTATTATTTATGCACATCTGCAATACGGGTATCAAATGAAAGGGCTTGCCGAGAATAATTAAAAAAATAATATGACATCTAGTGTGAGAAACCTTCTTCCTCCTGGCATTAATCCCGGCTATTGCCAGGGTCTGCCTTCCTACTCAACCTACTCCACTTTGCGCGCTCTTTTCCGTCCTCGGTGGTTAGACCATTGGCTCTCAAATCCTGCATCACGACATCCAACCAGCGCTTCCTTGGGCGTCCAGGAGGTCTCACTCCAGGAACTGATATAGCAAGGCACTTGCATCCGACATAGTTCTTAGGCCGGCGCGTAACGTGGCCAAACCATCTCAGGTGGCGCTCTTGGAGCTTATTATCCGCTACGTCACGGACCCCAAGACTTCTTCTTCTTCTTCTTAAAGTGCCTCTCCAACTAGTGAAGGTTGGCAGTCAACTTCGCATACTTGGTCCTGTCCCTAGCCAAATGAATTAAATCTACGGCGTTTTTAATTCCAGTCCATTCTTTGATGTTCCTTAGCCATGACTTTCTTCTACCGCCGGTTTTCCTTTTCCCAGAAACTTTTCCCATTATTATAGTTTGCAGAAGTTTGTATCGATCATGTCTACATACATGCCCTAGATATGCAACTTTACGCTGTTTAACGGTTTGCAAAAGCTTACGTTTTTGGTCAACTTGGCGTAGTACTTCGTCATTAGATATTTTATCTATCCAAGAAATCCTGAGAACGCGTCTATATGCCCACATTTCAAAGGCTTCTATACGTTTTCTAAGATCCTCTCTAATAGTCCAAGACTCGCATCCGTATAGAACTATAGGCCACACGTAGTTTTGAAGCATACGTACACGTAATGGGATTTTGATGTTTTTGTTACAGAGTACCTTTTTCATCTTCTCAAAAGAACTCCGGGCAATTTCAATACGAGTTTTAATTTCTACTTCGCTGTCCCACTTCTGTGTTAACCATGTTCCTAGATATTTAAATTTATCCACCTGTTCGACTCTTTGGCCTGCCACAAATAAGGTATAGTGAGGGTTACCTTTAGTGGAGATAGTCAGGAATTTCGTTTTAGTGACATTAATCTTCAGACCCGCCTCGACGCTGCTTTCGTTAACTCGATTTACCATTTCTTGTAGTTCGGCCGCTGATGAAGCTATTAGGACTGTGTCATCAGCATATCTCAAGTTATTAATACGGTATCCGTTGATTTTGACACCATATGATAAATCTTCGAGAGCTTCGGTCATAATCCTTTCCGAGTAGATGTTAAAAAGAGTAGGCGATAGAATACATCCCTGTCGAACTCCTCTTTCGATGCTGATTTCATGAGTTTCTTCTCCTTCTACTCTGACTGTTACAATTTGATTCCAGTACAGATTTTGTATAATGCGGATGTCTTTTTTGTCCAGTCCAATATTATTTAAAATTTCTAGTAGGCGGCTGTGTTTTACTCGATCGAAAGCTTTCTCGTAATCTATAAAACAAAGAAAAACATCTTGTTGCATATCTCTGCACTTCTGCACCAAAACCTGCAACGCAAATAAGGCTTCCCTCGTGCCAAGTCCAGTTCTGAATCCGAATTGAGTATCGCCAAGCTGTTGATCACATTTTATTCTTATTCTTTCATGAATAAGTGATAAGAAAAGTTTTAAGACATGGCTCATGACACTGATCAGCCGAAAGTCTCCACACTTTCGTGCGGTTTTACTTTTGGGAAACGCGACAAAAGTTGATTTCAGCCAATCCTCTGGTATATGACCGGTGTCGTAAATTTGGTTAAAGATTTTCACCAAAACTGTGACGTGTTCTTCATCAATAAGTTTTAAGACGTCAATGAAAACGTTATCGGGCCCCACGGCTTTTCCATTTTTAGCTCGTCGAAGCATTTTTACGACTTCATCCTTTAAGAATGGGTAGTCAAGGTTACTTAGATGTTCCAATGTATGTACTGTAAGCTTCCTCGAGCTGTCTGCAAATAAGCTTTGAATATATTGTTCCCATAGAGCCTTCTTTTTGTCCATTTCAATAATTGGTATATTATTATCATCCAAAAGCTGGTGATGGTTATTGGTTTTCTGTCCTACCATTTCTTTAATTTCTTTATGCAAATTGAATGAGTCGTGTTTTTTATTAAGATATTCTATATATTCACATCTGCTCTCGTAGCAGGAGTTTCTTGCGAAGCGCACTTCTCTCCGTATTTTTTTATCTATGATGTTATATTTCTCAAGATTAGTGTTTTTATATTGTCTCCTTTCTTCCATAAGATTATAAATTTTGTCTGTCATCCAAATATGCTTGCTTACCCAATTCTTAGGCCGAAAATAGTTCTCATTGATTTCATAACATTTTGATTTTAATTCCAAGACCCAAGACTACCTCGAACGAATGTGTTGCGTATGAGGTCAGACCGCGTTACGCCGCACATCCACCTCAGCATCTTCATTTCCGTGACGAGTGTGCCGAGATAGTGCTGGCCAACATTCGCTGCCGTATAAAAGAACCGGTCGTATGATGCTCTTGTATATCAGTCCCTTGAGCTTGGCGGTTTTCTTCGGTCGCAGACCACACCAGTGACCTCTCGCCATTTGGCCCAGGCAGCACTTATCCTGCCATGGACATCGTGATCGATGCCTCCAGACTAGTGTATAACGGATCCAAGGTACCTGAACTTTTCCGACTTAACGGCTGGCTCAGGACCTATAAGGATCGTGCTCGAGTCCGGGCTCCCGCAGGCCATTTACTCGGTCTTTGACACATTTAGTTTAAGACCGCTGTTCTCAAGCGTACCCTTCCAGAGGTTCACTTTACGCTCCAGCGTCAGTCGGTTCTCGTCAATGAATGCTATGTCGTCGGCATACATCATCAGCCATGGAGGCTGCACTACATTGAATAAGAACGGACTAAGAGTCGAGCCCTGGTGAACCTCCACTGTAATCGGGAAGGGTCTAGTGTCGCCAACAGCATTCCTAACCATAGAAGCGGAATCGTGGTACATGTCTCTAGTGTAAGAAACCTAGCCAGTGGTAACTAAAAAGTAAAAAATAAATTATAAGCAAAAAATCATTTTTAGAAAAAGCTTTTATTTAAACG
>JAEBDU010010037.1:0-10811 GCA_016802625.1 Heliconius numata | reverse complement strand
GTTTGTGTGAAAAACGTGAAGTGTTTTAATTGAGAAGTGTAATTTTTAGAGTTATTTGTATAGACTATTTGTTTTATAGAACCAAAAATTTACTTACAAAGTCATATAAGTTTTTATGTATAAAAACATAAATACATTACATTGTACATTTTTATGTTTTTTTGTGTTTTTATGATGATAATAATTATATTAATATAATATATATTTAAACCAAAAAAATTCTAAAAGATCCTCAAATTATATTACGTCAAATAATATTGATAATTTAGATTTTGACTCACATCATTTATTATTATTACATCTTTTTTCACTTCACGCTTAATCCCATACATAGCTGGGTAGGTTGAGGGAACCTGGGAACACTAAGACACTCCATTCCCCACTTTCCGCCGAATTCTTGAGGCATTGTGTATTGAACTTCAAAACTTAACGCCTTTTAATAAAGTTATATGTAATTTGTACCAATATAACACGTTTGATAGAAGTACTGGCAAAAAACTCCACGAGACTATTTAACAAAAAAATCTTTAGATACTTAATGAGTTAAATGAAACGATAATTCGTTGAGATCGAACACCGTGCGTCTTAGTCATCCTCTATAATGAGAAAACTTAACAAATATATAATTGAATTCACAACATTCTAATACATTGTGTAAACGAAGGATTGTACTGTAAGTCTGTAACTATACAGCTTTAGAGAGAGAAATGAGTAAATTTTAATGAACAGCTTCAGCTGTATCCCGTATATGGCAGGGTAGGCAGAGGGAACCTAGTGCACCCGTCTTTAGCAAACCATTTCCATGCACAGCTTAGTTTTTAGAAACGTTAATTTTTAGAAAACATAAAAATAATATGTTTATTACAACATATTCAACGAAAATAAATTTTTGAAAAAACATGTTTTGGAAATATTTGTTGTTTTTTGGAAATAGTTGAAATATAGTCATTTACCGATTGGGAATCGAACCCACAAATATCGTGCTTATAATCAGACTCTGTCTCACTCACGATGTTCTCATGAAAAGCATTGTTTTTGATATTTACTTTTTGGACCATCTGCTTATCAATTCTTAAGTATTTAGATGCCTTCATTGTTAAATACCAAAGTTCTATATAATATTATTTATTTTCCCAGGAATTTCCTAAGGTTATAAAAAGGGTTTTTTTTCAGCAGAGTCATATTATACTTGTTAAAAATATTAAAGCATCTAGTAAATGTTTGATTATAAAGGTAAAACATGTGTGTTTGATTCCCATTTAGGGAAATATTTTAAAATATCGCCTTAATATAAAATGCTTAAAATTTGCGAATTACTCCATTTTATCAACTTTTTATTTTGATGTTAATGCAGCCATTTCTTTCCATATATTAAATCTAATAAAAACATGAGCTTAACGGTATTTCAACCTGCACTTTCAGTAGAGTTCTAAAGAGAATCGCTAATATTAATGGGAACAGAGTGACTTACACTGGGTTCCCTTTGTGTAGTCTGCTATGTATAGGATACTGCGTGAAGCAAAAAAAGTCATGTAATATTACAGAAAAAGTATAATAAACATACTTGTCTATGACGAAATCAAACAGAATAAAAAAACGAGACAAAAAAATAATTATCATATCGATTATTTACTAAAAGCATATTCTGTGAAGGTCATATTATAAAGTAATTTTGATCTATTTTAGTTACTTAATTATATAGTCTGTCTCTTTTATACTCTACCATAATCACCCTCTCTTTCTCCCCGTAACAGTATTATATTATTATTTCTGTATATTAGAGACTTGAAATTATAAATAAAAAAAAATATATATATTGCACTAAAAATATAAATAAGAAAAATATTAAAACAATAAAAAAATCATTTCATAGCGACGGATTATGAAAAAGATCTCTTTCAGTAGGCCGGTGAAAGTGCATAATTATCAAATAGGGAGAAAAAAAAATAAAAAAGGAGAATGCAAACTTAGATTGTAGTAGATACTTAAATATATTTACTTACATATGTAATTAAGAAAATTTACATAAAATAAATACAAAAATATGTAGACATGAATATGAATTTGAATCTACACTCTCATAAATTATACAAAAAAAAGCGGTTTTGAAATATTTATGTATTTAATTAGACAATTAACCTTTAAATGTCAAAAAAAATCAGATACTAAACACACAACACAGAATCAATTCAAGATAAACACACGTCGAATACACATTACTATTGAAAAAAAAAACTATAAGCAGAAAAATAAAGTGAAAATGGAATTATGGAAGAAACTATGCTGTGAAAACTCGTTTTGCCTCCATTATTTGGATTTAGTGCTATACGGCATTCTTTCCCTTGTGTTAGTTGGGTTGTTCGTGTATTATCATGTGTTCACATAATAATAAATGTAAGTAATAAAAAGAAACACTCATAAAATTTTGTAAGTAATTTCTTAGTTTTTGACAAGTACAAGCTATTTTCTATTTTCAAAGGTGAAACGGTGTAGTTTCTAAATGTCTCCATAGTTGTGGTATGTGGGGAACGAATGTGTCTTAATGGGAACGGATAGTCTTAACAACAGATTCTCAGGTTCCCTCGGCCTACGCTATTATGTGTGCACTAACTTCATTTCATTATAGGGAGATATGGTCAATTTTGATAATAATCTGATCTCAAGGTTAGAGACACTGTGATGACATAGCTTTTTGTAAGCTTAAAGTACCAGTTAATTCATACTGTCTGATTAAGAAAATCTCTGAGACAATTCAGTTTTTGTAGCTTATTTTATAATTACTATATATTCAATTAAATATAATTTACCTAAACGTAAACAATGTGCAATTTTTAGTGGAATAAATAAATCTCTTTTATTACTATTATTATAAACGTCGTTATCGTATAAGAAAGTATATGAGATGGCTGAATTTGGGAAAAAATCCTTTTAAATATAACTTTTCCACTTTTTTTATCGAAAATCGAAGTCACGACCATTGTCTACAATCAGATATGATATTTAACATATTATCAAGATTTAAACCCAAGGTCTGCACACCGTGTGACGTAAAACATTTAATAAGCTAATCTTTGAGATAGCACGATTGTAAACAGCTAAGTGTAAATACAGTCCATTCGTGGTACAGTAGCTTATGTGGAGAAGATTGAGTTTGAAAATATTTGTAGTGGTATATCTACCTATGGATCTATGGTATGGAAATTTACATTTATTTTAATTTGTCACAGGTTTTCGTGAAGTAGTGGCACAGCAGTAGAATCTATTAAAATTGTATGTTAATTTGGTAGGAAATGGAGAAAATTTCAACTTTTTCCTCATTAACTTTTCATAATTTTTATGTTAATGATTAAAGGAATAATAGTTATAAAGAAATTTTGTTACTTATTTTTTATTTATTGTATCTAATTTTCGAGGTGTTACGTGTTGTCTCTTACCAAAGTGGAAAACTGTGGAATTGAACCCAAAACCGTGGTATAGTCTTATTGCGCCACGACGACCTCTAGAGAATCTCCAGTAGATCTCCTATATGTAGACCTACATAAGGAAAATAATATGTCGCTTCTGATTAGCAATTGTCATATCCAATTAGCATACCTCAGGTTTATTTTGACAGACTCTTATAGGTAATATCGTCTAGACCGTCGTAGCGCTGTGATCTCACTGTAAACACGATGGTTGTGGGTTCGATCCCAATTAAAGGCAGGGTATATAGACATTTTTTTATACACCTATCACATAATATCCATTTCACGAGGTTGGCTGGTAGAAAATGTTTTTTGTTGCCAAGCCCGCCTTTTGTGCATATTTTTCTTTAAACTCTGTACAATATGGTATAAAAAAATAGAATTTTAATTATTTCTATTTGCACAAAACCCCATTATGACAATCTTTTCGGTCTTATTATACGATGACTAAAAGTAGATAACTCCCTGTGTGGTTGCCTGTGGTACTGGTTAAATATAATACGAGGCCTCTGAGTACCGAATATCATATATAAAATTAAGTAAATAATTTAATTAAATTTATCACGCAAATATCGAAAAGACACCTAAAAAGATGATATTATTGGCAAAATAAAAACTAATATAATAAAATTTTTACAGATATCTACTATGAAATAAGAACAAATGGCAAACGAAGCTAATGTCGCAAAAGGCCTCAACTCACCCGAAATACGATCGAACACAAACATACCGTACGCCGACGAATTTGTAGAACTTGAACATGTAAGACACGACGAACCAATACGACCGACACGTCATCGAGATGTAGAGAAAGGAGAAATGAGAGAAGAAAGAAAGTTACACGCATCAGATTTAGGTGCTATACATTCACCAAACAAGGATACTATAATTGTTGATACTCCTGAAGGAGTTTTATATATAACTTTAGACCCAGATTCATCAAAATCATCTAAGCCGACTAGTCCAAGCACTCAATCCACGGATATATCTGATTTCTCTCCTACTACTTCGAAAGCTGCTGGAGCACAAGAGTCTAATGATTTAATAAAGGAAGAGAAAGAGGTGGAGCAAAGAAGAGCGAGTTTAAGACGGAACTCTATATCAATGCCGACGCTACCAAATTTAGAACTGTTGCGACAAGAGTATATGAGGAACACGCAAGATCAGGTATGTTTTTTTAAATATATATAAACAAAGTTAAGATATAGAAGAAGAATAATTATCTCGGTTTATCCTATTCCTTAATCAATTTCGAAAAATTCTTTGAATGCTCCTGCACAATTTATTTAAACATTTCAACGCCGAATTTCAAATCTCTAAGTCCAAAACAACTGAGACCTTTGAAATTTGACGAAACAACTTTTCGTCTGTACGTCTATCAGTCACTGAGTAACGAAAGAGTTTTATATGTATAAAGATTTAGATATCAAGTTTATTTGTAGGAATCGCAGCATCTACGTATTACGTTAGATTAGAGCCTTTATCAGATAAATAATGTGACTGTTATTTTTTTTGCCCTTATGTAAAATTATTTATATACTTATACTCTGAACGACATCATGAAACTCCTATATTAAAAAAAGTTTTCATAATTTTCTTTAACCTCATAAATAAAACCTAATTTTTTAATTGTTTAATTGCTTTATAACTTGTAAATTGTCCATATAATCAGCATTTGGTTTCTTATCTAGGATCAAAATCTTAAAGATATTTGCTCAATGACTCTTGATGACGAGTGCGTATGATAATTTAAATGACGATTCTGATTGCTAACATTTAAACGTTGTTTATTTAATACTTTGCTATCTTACGTCGCTTTTTATCTAACTAAATGATACCAGCGAATTTGATGAATAAAAGAAATTCACTTTAGTCTTACGTTTTTATCACATCAGTACTATTGTCTGTGCGCTAATTCTATTAAATTTTGTTTTAATGTTGACATTTTAAATATTACTTAGTGATAGTGTATTAAACTTTTACGTTATACGTCAAGATTAGATCCATTTGCAAAACGCATCCTTGGGCGAGATAAGCGTTATCTATAGAATTAAGTATTCAAGTACATAATACAGGAGAAACAATATAGGTAAACAAATTTGAAATTAGTTTGAAGTCGACTTCAAAAATAGCAATGAGAGTCCGAAAGAAGCCAGATCTTCGTATACACATACCTTCCTATCCTCATGATTACGTGGAAATGCCTCCAGGAACTAGAAGACTGATATTAGAGGCAAATAGAACACCAAACGACATAAAATATATAGACGATGATGACGATGAAACAAAAGTAAACTATAATGTTGCTAGTCCTATAGATTTACGATCAGCAACTCCAGAAATTAAAATAACAGAAGTGATATCAGATAAGGAAATTGTAATATCGCCGTCCTCCAGTGGGGAAAGTACTTTATCGTATAATAGAGATTTTAAAAGGGCATCTTTTTCAGTACCAGAATTTTTGAACAATTATCACAGGCAAAATGACAGGAATCCTTCAAGAAATTTACATGTAAGTATCCTCATCCAGAGGTATTTATGAGCAAAATTAGGCAAATATATTTTAATTAATTGGACTGATCTATAATAATTGTGATCTATAAAAATTAAGTCTAGACATTATTTTATATTTAACATAATCATTGTCCATCTAAACTGTGAAATTGTAAAGGAAAATAGGAAATATTTAGGTATTAAGATAAAAATTCTGAAACATATGATTTAGATAAAATATATAGATGTAGATTAACTTAATCTATTGTAGCGCGTTTGGCGAGAGCTTAGGACGTGGTCGATGTATGGTGTCGACACATTTTGGCCAGAGTATTGTAGCTGAGGGACAAACTCAAGTACTTAATTTGACTGATTTTGGATATTCTTCCCCGGTATAGAGTTACATTATTCATTCACATCATATCATTATGAGGCTAGTCGTAACGATTTCCACTCTAGGAAATGAAAACTGCAACTATGTAAAGTGTGGCGTTCATTTCTGTCTCTCAACACGCAATGTCTCCAGAATTCGCCGGAAAGTGGAGAACGGCAGTGCTTTAATGGGAACGAAGTGCCTTAATAGTAGGTTCCCAGGTTTCCTCTGCTTACGTTGGTATGGGCGGAATACGGCGTGAAGTTAAAAAAAGATATGCTATATTATTAGTAAGCTTGGATTGGCTCTATTTAAAGGTACATTAACAGAATAGTCAAAATTGTATCAAAACTTGACTGGTATACCAAACGAGGTTCTTTTTCTTCACATTAGTGAAAAATTAAGAACAAAGTAATTTATTTACAATTTCTCTTTTACAATTATGTTTGAGAGATATAAAAATATAGATTAAATAAACATTCATGTAGGTTATCTTTCAGCAAATAAATCATATAATTGATGTTATCAGATCTCAATACCTCATTTGATAACTCAATAAACAAACGTTTTCACATATATATACATATAATAATAATAATAATAATAATAATAATAAGCCCCCCAAAATCCTACCTTACGTCCTAGTTGAACATCTTGCTAACGTGGGGGGCGGTAACGTGTACAATCAAAAACTTACACGGCTAACAAGGTTAAGGTGACCCATCAATATGGAGACACGAAATAAAAATAAACGTATAGGGCCGCTTCCCGGGGGTGAGCGCCGGGGCGCACCTGGAGCCGATGCTGGGTGCCTCAGCATGCGATCCATCGGCGGTAGGGAATTGAGCAGGCGGGTTCCCACCGATAAGAATGTTACAGCCGACCCAACATATATACCGACAGACTTGACAGACAGTAGTAGCAGCAGATCCCTTACTCCGGCTGAGGATGTTTCGCAGGAGGCATTAGTCAACCAACCTGCGACCACCAAAGCTGGCAAACCCAGAGTGCGTATGCAATGGACAGAGGAAATGAACCTATTTATCATGCGCACATATTTTTACATTACCCGTTTAGAGACTGACAACACCATGTACTGTAAAAAACTTCACGACAATTTTATTTTAAAATACCCAAATATAAATGTTTCTTCCCAAAGGATTGCGGATCAAAGACGTGTAATTGTTAGAAACAAACTTTTATCCGACGAAATTATAAAGACTTTAAAGAAAGAAATAGCGGACCTTCTTAGTAAAGAAGAAAATAGCGATTCATCTCAACAACTGGTTAAAACACATACGTCACTATCACAAGAATCACTCGAACCTTCATCTCTCGTTTGTCCCACACAAGTGTCATTACACACTCAATTTTCCGCCATACCATACTCTCACGCCTCAACTCAAACAAATACATCATTAACAACACTTCAATTAGAACATGAACAAAATCCGGAACAAAGTCCTTATAAGATGCAACTAAATATCAATAAATTAACTAATGATTTGGAAACTGCTCTTATTCAATATACAGGAATAGATCCCACAGCCCGTCCTAAATTGCCTAAACTAAAAGAAAATAAGAGGCTATACGAGTACTTAGATATATTTAATAAACAAATTCTTAAACAATTTTACTTCATAGATTCTGATTTAAACCATATTCATACTTTAATTTACTGTAGTGCATTAGTAATAGCCGAACATTCTGGATATAATATTCGTCACTTGCAATCAAATTTACCAACTTCAAACCGTAAGCCTCAAAAACCTGCATGGCAAATTAGACTTGAATTAGATATAAAAAAATTAAGAGCCGATTTAGGAAGAGTGACACAGTATATAAATGGTAATAGATCTTCAAAACTAGTTAAAAAAGTCCAAGATATTTTTAAAAGATTATCGGTTCATTCTATACACGAAAGCAAAAACAGTAGACCTGAAGAATTCCTTGATACGCTTAAGCAAAAATTAAGTTTAAAATCTCAGCGATTAGCAAGATACAATAAAGCACTACGGAGAAAAATAGATAATGTTTTATTTCATAATAATGAGAAAGTATTTTATAGGAACTTAAACGAAAGACAAGATGCGGTTAATAGTGAAATACCTGAAAAAAAAGCACTCACAAACTACTGGACAGATTTATGGAAGAAGAAGGAAAGCCATAACGAGGAGGCCGAATGGTTGAGTGATGTGGAAAATAGATGGAAAGGTGTAAGCGATATGGAATTTGTACAGTTTACCAGAGAAGATATTGAAAAAGTAGTCAGGCATGTTAAAAACTGGAAAGCAGCAGGAATAGACGGTATTCACAACTTTTGGTACAAAAAGTTCTACGTTCTTCATGATATATTAGCTAATATAATTACGGATATTGTCAATAATAAGCAAGTGCTACCAAAATTTGTTACAAAAGGAATTACTTATATGCTTCCTAAAAATAGTGATACAATAAACCCTTCCCAATATCGACCTATCACGTGCTTACCAACTATTTATAAACTTATTACAGCTTGCATAACACAAAAAATTAATAAACATTTAATTGAAAATAGTATACTTGCAGAGGAACAAAAAGGATGTAGGCAAAACCATAAAGGATGTAAAGAACAGTTAATAATAGATTCAATAGTTTTAAAACATGCTAATATAAATAAAAAAAATCTTCACATAGCATATATAGATTATAAAAAGGCATTTGATAGTGTCCCTCATTCTTGGTTACTTAAAATACTTAAAATATATAAGATAACTCCATCTATTGTAATTTTTTTACAAAATGCCATGGCGGAATGGAGAACTACGCTGCATTTATCAGTCGGAAATAACAAAGTTATGACTGACGAAATTTATATTGAAAATGGTATCTTTCAGGGAGATTCTCTTAGCCCGTTATGGTTTTGCCTCGCCTTAAATCCCCTATCTCATCTTCTGAACGCTATGTCATCATGTGGATATAAATTAAATAATGATACTGCTATCACACATTTGATGTATATGGATGATATTAAAATTTTTGCAAAGACTAAGAAAGGTCTTCAAACTCTCCTCAAAATTACTACTCAATTTAGTCAGGATATAAATATGTCTTTTGGGGTCGATAAATGTAAAATAATTCATATTAATAGAGGCAAAATCGACAGTAAAGTTAATAACGAAGAAAATATTTTATTTAATTTAATGGAGTCAGGTGATACTTATAAATACCTAGGAGTACATCAATCTAATAGTATAAATCATATTCAAATAAAAAAACAGTTAAATATGGAATTCAATAAACGATTAAATGCAATATGTAAAAGGCAACTTCATTCAAAAAATCTTTTTAAGGCAATAAACACTTACGCTATTCCAGTTTTAACATACACTTTTGGAGTAATAAAATGGACTCAAACTGACATCAAACGGCTTCAGATAAAAACAAGAACAACTTTAACTAAATATAATTATTTACACCCAAAATCAGCAATAGAGAGAACCAATATTAAAAGAATAAAAGGCGGTAGAGGACTAATAAATCTGGAAGTGTTATGGGAAGGACAGGTCAAAAACCTTAGACATTTCTTTTACACAAAATCAGAAAGCACTTTACATTCTGCAATAATAGATTTAGATGATAATTTCACTCCACTTAATTTAAAAAATAGATCAATTTCATTCAAACCACTTCAAGACCATGTAGAACAACAATTCAATAATTGGCGTAAAAAAGAACTACATGGTCGACACCTTCATGACTTGGAACAGGTGCATATTGACTCGGAGGCTTCGAACAAATGGCTAAAATTAGGTTCTTTGTTCCCAGAAACCGAAGGTTTTATGATCGCCATCCAAGATCAAATCATAGCAACAAAAAATTATAGAAAATTCATTGTCAGGGATCGTAATATACAAAATGATAAATGTAGAAAATGTCATAGACAACCGGAAACTATTCAGCATATAACTAGCGCTTGTTCTTCCTTAGCACAGACAGATTATACTCATAGACACAATCAAGTTGTACAAATTGTGCATCAAAAGTTGGCAATAATAAATAAGTTAATACAAGATAAGCCCCACCCATACTATCAATACGTACCAAAACCTGTGTTGGAGAGCCCCAATTGCAAGATGTACTATGATAGAGCAATTCTAACTGACAAAACAATACACTACAATAGACCTGATATAACATTTATAGACAAAATAAATAAACAAACATACTTGATAGATATCACAATTCCGAATACCCATAATCTGCAAAAATCTATAACAGAAAAAATTAATAAATACACAGAATTAAAAGAAGAAGTTACAAGAATATGGAAAATGAACAAAGTATATATTGTACCATTGGTGCTTTCCAGCACAGGAGTTATACCAAAAAGTCTTTTACATTATTTAGAGCAGATAAAATTACCTATAAACATATACATAACTATGCAAAAAGCCGCAATCCTTAATACTTGTCGCATTGTCAGGAAGTTTTTACAGGAA
>JAEBDU010010030.1:0-11194 GCA_016802625.1 Heliconius numata | reverse complement strand
TTTTCTAGGAAACCACACAAATCCACCAGCTACCATTGCGTAGGCGGCGACGCCCCCAGATTATCGAATGGAAATTAGCCTCTTAATAGATTCGGATTAAATCTTACTTTCGTACCAAGAATGTTTTTGTTTTAAGTTATAAATAAACATAAAAGTCTTTGTGGTTTCAAGTAATATCTACGAAATTGTTTTTTTTTAAATTAATCTTACGCTGTATTCAAACAGCTGGGTGAGCAGATGGAAGCTAGTGTTAAGACACTCCGTTACCTATTTTCCGCAAGGAAGGCATTGCGTGATATGTGATGTGAAGTGAAGTATGACTTGGTGTCATCAGTAAAGAAAATGAACATATTAAATATTCCATTTCCTCGAATGGGAATCGAACCCACAACCTGTCGTGTTTACAGTCACACATTTATGTCATTGCTATGCTGGATTTTATATTAATAAACTTGATATTGAGCGCAAATTTTAAAATCTTTTAATTATATAGCAGCTGCAGTATTTAATTACACTCTTAGAGATGTCACAAAAGAGATCCATTAACCCTTTTGTATCAAACAGTACTCTTGTGGCAGGAGATAAAATTTCTGTATCCCTTTTAAAATGTTTTGAGTTTCACAGAAGTTTCTTTTCAGCGAATAATAAAATTTATATACGTTACTTATTGAGTGAGAAGATAATACCTAGGACGAGGTATTAAGACATTTTTTTTTTATCTTACGTAAAATATATCTTACGCGAAACATTATATAAAATACAGGATTTCTCGCCCATCATAATAAAAAAATAAGCCATGAGATTTTTAATTTTTTTTTTGTTGGTCAAAGTACCTACTTTCTATCAAATTAGTTTATTGTTTTTTATGAAATATCTATAAATTTTTCAACTTTTCATATTTTTCTTAGTTTGCATTGTTGAATATTGGACATTAATTTCAGCTTGATACTTCTACGGGATTTCAAGGTCTTGACAGACGGATAGATGGACAACAAATCGATCCTATAAGGGTTCCGTTTTTACTTTTTGAGGTACGGAACCCTGAAAAAAATGAGACACACAAAAAACTATTATGTATATACCCTATAGGTAGAACAATTTAATTAAATCCGCACATATATATGAATTTCTAGTCGTACTGTCATACAAACGCGCGATATTACACCGCGTAAAACCGCAAACTATTTGGAATAGGCACTCACGTATAATAAGCGAGCTTTCTATATTAAATTAATCAAATTATATCACAGATTCCTGTTGACATTATCCGTTTATTTCCCAAAGAAATTTTTTAGACAGAAAAAACTAAAAATATGTTTTACTTTAAAACTAACTACTTTTTAGAGTTAGGTACTTTTTAAGGGAAAAAAGAACCCCTTATAAAATCACTTTATTGCCCATCCGTCTGTCTGTTTGTCTGTCAAAATCAAATCATATACTCTGATCCACGGCCCCATGGTTTCTTTCACGCTGTATCCCCTAAAGGCAGGGAAGACAGAGGGAAGCTAGTGTTAAGATATTCCGTTCTCTATTTTGCAAAGAGAACTTCATCACATAGACGCACTATTTGTTGAAGTAAATAATACACAGATAAACAAAAAACAATAAAAGCTGTCATTGAAAGCCCTTCAGGAAATTAACTGATAAGGCAACTAATTACTTAAAGCATTAGGCTGCTTAGCCAGCTTAGTTTTTCACCTTCGACTACTCGATCCACATCTACTATAGTCATCTATACATATAATAAGAAAGTAATATAGAATATATGAAGATATTTAGGTATACTTATATTTTATTGTGAAATTATATATATACCCACTTTCCGCCGAATTCGTGAGGCATTGCGTGTTGAGTGGCGAAACTTAACGCCGGTCTTTTATATTTCATACATAAAATTATACAAAATTTCAAGATAATTTATAGCAAAATACTTACGAAAAGTATTTGAATAAAAAAGAATATTGAAAATGTATATAAGCATGTATTTATTTTTTAAGAATATTTGACACCACGTAAAAAGGCATCTTTAAAGATAGTTAAAATAAACATTTTACATACGAACACAATTGGCTAGAGCACTTAAAATTTCGAGTTTCTTGATAAAAATATAATGTATAGAATATACGTAATAGCAATCCCAAGAGTTCGAACAAAACTTTAGAATATTAATTTAACTTCTCTCAGTTCCCAAGTGTGGATAACAGTAACCTTTGAGTTAAGCATATTAGTGGGATATACAACTGTATATGCTTACTAAATAACTATTAAACTTAACAAAAATTAACTAAATAACAATTTTACAAAATTATTAATGGTATAAAGACTAAAAACAATGTCTATAATTTTCCTCATCACCTTACAAGTAAATCATTAATGTTTATTTGTTTTTCTAAAACTTATAATTCAAATCTCTGTCTTAGAATGATAATCAAAATTAATTATTCCTAATTTCCAGGAAATCGTTATCTCTTTTAATATAAGGGGTTAATGGAAACGTCAAAGTAAAACTTAATTGCCGTGTCTGATTAAAGCTTTCCATCAAAAAGTTCGAATAAGCTTCTTTAAATTGTAAAATATTTTTAATACGACGTAATTTTTCTCTTAAACTCTAATATTTTTACAAAAACAAATATAATTGATAATCCAAAACCTCTTCAAACGACTAAACATATTTTATTGAATCATGGGTAAGAAGACAATCGTTGATAAAGTAACCTTTCATACTAAAAAACTAAATCAAAATCGGTTCATCCACTTAGGATTCACCACAGACCCAAAAAAGTCGCGATTTATTATCGCGAATTTACTTACTAATTTAAAGAAAATGATACGACACCTAATTTAAAAGACATTTTCTTTGAATTCCTTAAAGATATTAAAAAACATACTATTACGGTATAGGTAAAAAATATCAAGTCTGTACGCTTAGATACAATAAATAAACTTATAATAACAAAATCTAGAACTTCAAGGCCAACTAATGTCTAAAATCACCCACTAATATTGTAAAATTATTCAAATTATATCAAAATATTTGTCTGCCAACTTACGATACGTATTGAAATTCTTCAGTAACCACAACAGATTAAGGTTGCTTACTGTTTACAATATGTTGTGAAACAAACAGAAGTTTCACTAGTGTTTCTTACTATATATACAATAGCTATATATTAGGCCGTCGTGGCGCAGCGGCGCAAGGGTGTGACTGTAACGCGACGGTTGTGGGTTCGATCCCCACTCGAGGATGTGAAATATTTATTTACGTTCATATTTCCATTTCTTCGCTCTGGTGTCGAGGCAAAGCGCGGCGTTGAGTTCTGCCACTCAACACGCAATGCCTCCAGAATTCGGTAGACAGTGGGGAACGGAGACTCTTAACACTAGGTTCCCTCTGCCTACCCTGCTGTGTGTGGGATACAGTGAAGCTGATTAAATTACATACGTAAATGTTATAATATGAAGCACATTATACATATATCGTAATATAAAAACATTTTCTATGGCAAGCTTCTCACTACATCCCACACATAGTAAGAAAGACAGAAGGAGCCCGGCAATCTAGTGTTAGGACACTCGTTGAGTAGCGAAATGTAGAATGAATGCTGCGTTTTTACTTCGTTACCAAAGCAAAAAAAAGAAAATATTAAATATTTCATTTTCTAGAAACGAACCCACGACCCGTCGCGCTTACAGTCTAACGTTTGTGCCACGGCCTCACAACTGGCCTCAAATTAAATTTAAAAACAATATTTTATAATAAAAAACAAGTCTATATCGTCATCTATATAAAAATTATGATAGCCTACTTTCAAAAGTGAGCTTTTTACATTACTTTCGCAAAAAAATACTATTAGGAAGAAGAAATAACTAAGAACAAAAACTTTTAATATCATAACTTTATTTAACGAGGTAAACTTTAATAATTTTCCTTGTTTTATTTCACAAATGAATCCACGAAATCGTCCGCGTGACATTTTTTAAGCGTGTCAAAAATTTATCTAAACTAGGACAAAATTGAAGATAAAACTCAGATGAGAGGATTATCGCAAAAGAAGTAGGCTAAACATTTGTTTCCTGGTATTGCCTTATCAGAACAAATGGGGTTGATTTTGATGAGTTTTAGTTGACAATTAAACACGTTAATTAGACGAAAACGGGAAAACAGGTTATGTTTTCCCTGCTGGGAAAAAAACGTGAAATAGTTTTTTTATTACTTTACATTTACCCAGGGCCGATTTTAGCACTACCGGCGCCGGCGAAATTTTTTCGGCGCCCCCTAACTACATTTCAATAATATACAAAACAGGGAATGAGTACAACGAAATAACCATGTATTTAAAAAAAAATGACAAAAACTAATAAAATTTCACTTCTTCTAGCCTTTCTATCTGCGAACTCTTTATTAGGCATTCAAAGTCTATGTTTTCTGCAATTTTATTTTCAAAATTGATAAATATTTCAATGACGATGACTTTGTTTTTTTTTTAGATATCAAAGACGACGGTGACGGTTTTTTTTTAAATCTTAGACCATTTTAAGACATCTTTGCGCAAAGCGCCCTAAACGGGCGTCTACGGCGCCTTTTTTATCCGGCGCCCCTGGGCGGTCGCCCAGGCTCGCCCTACCCTAACGCCGCTAGTGCATTTACCGCTATATATACTGTTAGATATAATGACCATAGAGGATATATAAGGACAACTCTAATTACTGACTGGCACCTTTATGGGCTGTCAACGGCGACCGAAAGAAAAAGATCGCTAACGTCACTCTGCTCGATGAATTCTTTAGAACCGGATATTGTTATTAGACTGCTAGATAATTCCCTTTGGTTGTTTAATAATTATTTGAAGCCATGTTTTAATTCATTACCTTCCCCACTTTATTTAATATTTCCAATAGTTTCTTACAACACAAATAAAAGTAATTTCGTGATTCTTTAATCTATATATATAAAAGGACTTGTCCTCACTGACTGAGGTAAGACGCACGCACAGCCTTAACCGCTGATGGTAGAAACGTGAATTTTGGACAGATGTTTACTTTCCTAATCTGGACATCCACTAAGAAGGGATTTTGAAAAATTTTAACCCTAAAGGGGTGAAATAGGGGTTGAAAGTTTGTATGGAAAAAAAATTTAATTAGCACCGATATTTATAAAATTTGAAATTTAGATTTTTAAAAGTATTTAATTGAATACGTGTTTCATAGTTTTCTAGAATTCTTCCCCTAAGGGTGCAAATAAGGGGTTGAAAGTTTGTATGGAAAATGTTTTAAAACGCCACCGATTATTATAAAATTTGAAATTTAGACTCTTAAAAATATTTAATTGAACATGTATTTCATGGTTTTCTAGAATTCACCCCCTAAGGTTGCAAATAAGGGGTTAAAAGTTTGTATGGAAAAATCTTTAAATCGCCACCGATTTTTTTAAAATTTGAAATTTAGATTCTTAAAAATATTTCATTGAACACATGTTTCGTGGTTTCTTAGAATTCACCCCTAAATAAGTAAGCGAAGCTGCGCGCGTCCGCTAGTTAAAATATAAAACAAAAAGTTAAACATTAATAAATCTGAAATTAATTGTTGTAAAATTTTCTTAATTATTTACAAGCTGTAAAAATGTACAGTCACAGCCCTTTTGATCCTTTCGATTAATTAAATTAAATTAAATCATCCTTTACTTAATTTATTTCATTTGAGTGATATTTTAGTAATTATAAAGGACAAAGTTTACACCTGCTCGCTTAGAGCAAGAATTTCGAGTGAAAATTTCAAAATTTCTCGACTGTGAAACTGGAAGCAAGATTAGGAAATATTATCTTAATAAATTGCAAGGTAAGAAGAGTATTTTGTTTGATTTCCTTTATTTTTAAATAAGTGGTTATTTTATTATAAATATTTTATTTAGTACGTATGTCGCAAATTCTTGTTGTAACTGGATTCATATTTTTATAAAATTATATTGTAACATTTTAAGACAAGAGAATAATATATTGCGATAATAAGGTTGAAATATTCTTAGATGAATTAACCTATAAAAGCTTTATAAAAGCTATTCCATATAGAGCGAGAACGCACATGAATATATTTACAATTGAAGTTAAGTAAGTTAATTGTTTTAACTATTAAATATTATAACTGTTATAAACATAGCTCTTTTACGTAGTGTTAAAGGGACAAACATTTAGTAATACTTTTATTATATATTTTTCGAGCTAAACTTCAATTTGAATAATTTTGATTAAGTTCAATTGAATTCAAAATTCAAAATGGATGACTGGAAGAATGAAGAACAAATACAATTGATGACTACCGCATCATCATCATCAATCATCAAGTACTTGCCATCAATAACGAAGAAGGAATAAATTGAATTTGTATTTTACGAAATGCGATATCTAGCAGTTTTGTTGAACTTCTCGTGATATAATAATAATTAGCACAAGGGTGTTGAAGGTCATGAGAAATTTCTATAATTTTATTTTATCTGTAAAATGAGGAATAAATTACTTTAAATCAAATTTTAAGGAACAATCAGTGAACTTCTTTAAGCGGTATCGATATTCAATTTGGAAACGAATTTACGATTTAATGCTTTTACATTTCAGCTAAATAACATACTCGTACCTAAATGCAGAAACAAAATGTATATGTAACATTTTATACATTTATACTAGATCGCTTAAAAGAAACTAGGTATAGCTTTTATTTATTAAAAAAATAGCTTCCATTAGTAGCAAGGTAAACAGAGAGGAACCTAGCTTTAAGACATTCCGTTCCCCATTTTTCGCCACATTCTGCCATTATGTGTTGACTAGCGGAACTCAACGCTTTACCTCGACACCAGAACGAAGAAATTAAAGTTTAAATTTAAATAAATATTTCTGTATATATTATGAAATACAATGAAATATACATTACCATTTACCTATATATTTTTATAATAAAATTGATTTATCTAATTTTCAAGCCTTGGGTTTAATTTGGAATTTAAACAAATCCCCTAAAAGGTCTTATAGCCTGAAGTGATATAATATACGAGTAGATGTTAAAAAATTCTCGTTTAAAAACGTCGAAGCGTGCGTATCACAATAATGGATCAATTGTGTTTATTGACTGAAGGCTATTTGTTATCAAATGAAATGAAAATGTCAGATGTGTTGCTCGAGAATCGTTTTAATATCTTGTAATTATATATTTTTTAGCTTTACGCCATATCCCTGGAGGATATGGAACATCGAGACCGGGATAAAAATATTACCACGACTGACGGAGGCTAGGTTCCCTTGCCTACCTTCCTGTGTGCGGGATACAGCGTGAAGCTGATTTAATTTTATTCTTTTTTTCATTGACGGAGCCAGGATTTCTTTTTTAAGAATTATCATCATTCTAATTTCTACTAAAATCAAATTTAACCAGCCATTATTTTTAATATCGTTAGACATGTAAGTATTGTTAACTTTAATTATCATATTTATTTAATTTAATATTTATGCCGAATTCGGCGGCGGAGGAAGGCACGTCTTAAGTCTTAACCCTATGTTACCTCTGCTAAGCCTACTAGATGCGGGATAGCTAGCGTGAAACTGCTTTTAATTAACTTTAATTAAACCTACACAGATAGAAAGTTAAATCTTATTTAATAATTAAACAACTAAATCTATTCCCCACAATAGACCCACCTACAGTCGTCAATTTATCCTTTATTAACAACGCAAAGCGACTTAATCACATTGACATTCGGTAGTAAATCATTTATGACGTCACACCAAAATGACGTCACCGATGTCCCAGAACGGAAGGATGTGGAAAACTGAGTTTCAATTAATTTGAGAGGAAATGTCGTATGAGTAAAACAATATATTTAAAATTAATTATCTACATACAAACGTTTAATTTTTGATTTACGCATTTTTCGTATTGTTCCATAGAAAAATAAAAAAACGTAGCAACTAAATAGCATATTATTTGTTCTATTAAGAGTTGTTGCTTATTAAAAGAAAGTAACTATGTAAGGCTAGTCGTCGTGAAGAGGCATAAGCCTGTGACTGTAAACGTGGCAGTTTGTATGTTAGATTCCCATTCGAAGAATTGAAATATTTAATATTTCCATGTCTTTGCTCTGCTGTCGAGGCAAAACGCAGCGTTTTGTTCCGGGGGAGCGGAGTGTCTTAACACTAGACTCTCTTGCTACAGGCGATACAGGTTGAACCTGTAAATTTTATACAAAAGTAAAATCTGAAATAATAAATGTTTTAATACACCTTTAGCTATTATATACACAGTACTGAGATATTGCAAACGACGGCGACGTCCATCATCGTTCAAAGCGACACGACTTTACCCTTGTAACTAAGTTACTTTTAACCCAATTATGTGGGTTGACACTGACCGGCTATCGTACAAAACGAATATATAAAGATATATAGCGCCTTACGGCCTATACCTCTTTGTTAGATCTTAGCGTTTGTCGTGTCAAAAGTAGAGGATGACAAGGCTTAATAACAATCCTAATATAATATCGTTGACTAAGGATACAAGTAAAAGGTTCTGGTATTTGAAAGAAATGAAATAAGGAAGGAATGCAAGATCAGTGTAAATAGAAAGTCAGTAAGATATCTTAGCTGCGGCAGAACATGCAGCAGCTGACGTTTATTGTACATAGTACAGTGTTGGTACGGTTATGAGGCAGCGAATCGTGGGTTTTACAGAAGAAGAACGAAAGAAAAATAAATGCTCTGGAGATGCAATCTCTTCGTAGGATATGCAGATTCAGCTTAGCTGATCAAATCTGCTCCTAAAAAATAGCTCCTAGCACTTTTGGTAACTAAGTTTCATACAAACTTTCAACTCCAAAAACAACCCCTTAGAAATCAAATATTGCAAATTCCCGTCTTAGCGAGCACCTACGTCCTATAAATAACTCCTATGCAAAATTTGAGATTCCTAGCACATGTAGTTTCTCAGATTTCGTGATGAGTGAGTGAGTGACGTTTCGATTTTATTATATAGATATTACCGTTCATAAGATATTGTAAAAATGCAATGCATAAAAGTATAAATATTCAATAAAAAATTCTTGTTATATGCTAAAAAAATCCTAAGAAAAAATCCTAGACTAGCTCTTTTATATTAAGAAAAATTCTACATATTTTTTTATAAATATATGTGAAAATTAAAGTAAATACAATCTATTTATAAGTACCTTGTAAAAAACATTTTTCAGGACAAGAATAGCGTGTTGAGTGGCAATACACGTTTGATACATGATGTATGAATAAATAATATAATACTAAATTGTCGCAAACACTCTACGTGTTTGTCATATTTAGGTGCGTGTGTGGTAAACAAAGTTTGCTGATTAATAATAATAATAATAATTCTTTATTGTACACCCAAGAAAAGACACAAAAATACAATAATATTATATAAATGTACAAAAGGCGGCCTTATTGCTTAATAGCAATTTCTGCCAGGCAACCTTAAGGCAGAGGACATAGCAAATTAAGATATGGGTAGGGTGCAAAAAATATAATTAAGGGTATACATAATTAAGAATATATTTACCATACATAACACATACAAAGCATACATAAATAAATATAGCCGTATCAATATACATACATATAAATAAATATATATATATATATATATATATATATAAATATATATATAAATATATATATATATATATATAACTACTTCAAACATACATAGATAAAGATAAGAACTAAATTGTAAGAATAAAATGTGAAATGGCAGAGAAAAAAAAAACTAAATCTTAAAGTGACATAAAGTGTAACTTTAAGCGACGTTTGAAGGTTAGAAATGTTTTGGCATTTCTGACAACTAAAGGAAGGGCGTTCCACAACCTACACGCAGTTACAGTAAATGAACTGCTGTAGAAGGAAGAAGTGTGAGAAGGAATTTTGAGGATAAGATTACGTTCAGAGCGAAGAGAGCGAGAATGTGTCTCGCCCAAAAACTCAAAACGTTCTTTAAGGTAAGGAGGGAAAATTGGATTGAAGAGAATACAGTAAAGAAGATAATTGAATTTAATTTAAACCTTGTGCCCTGCCATGCGGAAAAAAGTATGAAACTGCACTTAGGAACTAAACTTATAATCATACAATATGATTTACGTGCATCTGTAAACACGACAGGTTGTGGGTTCGATTCCCACTCGGAGAAATAAATAATTTATTATTTCCACTCCCTCCTAAAGATTCCTAAACTAAAAAAAACATATTAATAGTACATAAACATATATGTATATCATATATATACCTACACCTAAAGTTTCATTTCATTTCGATACATATTTTGCGAGCAATTTTAATATCAGTACGAATTTTCTTACATCGGTGATTCGCTTTAATTTGAATGAGAGTTTCGAAATTACTTTTTTGATTTTGGTTACAATTCTTTCGGCGTAATAATATTTAAAATGTTCAGAGGTCACTAATTCGATATTTATTAAAAAATATTATTATTTTTCACCTTTCAAAGTTACGGTTAAATTATCAAATGAAAATTAACTAATAGAACTTTCAACTAAGAACGTTATCAAATAGACATTTCTGATATTAATATTGTATTGCCGGTAGAATCGGATTGGAAATTTAATCTAAATGTCGATTTAATATACAATAGCTACGAACGTCTTCTGAAGAAGCTGGAAACCGAAGCCAGCCTGGCTTGAATGTGTCTGTACATTCCTTATTGATTGAAATAATTTGATCTTCTTTATGTAATTATTTTATTTGTATATATATATATTTTAGTAAAATATGTTAGACTAGGTGCGGCGTTGAGTTCCACCACTCAACATGCAATATGTCAATAATTGAACGTTAAGTAGGCAACGGAGTCTTAGGTTCCCTATGCCTGCGCTGCTATGTGTGATGTAAAAACAAAAACATTTTTTTATATGTCAGATTTAAATGCCACTATGGGACTGTGCTTTCAAAAATACTAAATTAAGTGATGCACCACTACATATCTCTCTATCTACCTCACATCACAAAGAAAAAGGAAGAGAAGAATATTATGAAAAATGACAATATTTACAACCCTTAACAAAAGCTCAATAAAACATATTATAGTTAAAAATAAAATATTATGGACTATAAAAGCTTTATCTATACCAGTCACAGTGACGATAAAGTGCTGAATTGAAAAATAAACTTCATAT
>JAEBDU010010023.1:0-10434 GCA_016802625.1 Heliconius numata | reverse complement strand
AAATTAAGCAAATTGATACCTAATCTAATCGTAAACCATGAAAAGCAAACAGTCACCGAAACGTGGTTCAGTTTCCATTGACAGAAATTATTACATTTAAATTACTTTTATTTTGAGGCCGTTGTGGCGTAGGGGCACAAGCGTAAACACGACGGTGGTTATTTGATTCCGATTTGACGAATGAAATATTTACTATTTTGATTTCATCGCTCTGATAGACAAAGTGTAACATTGAGCTCAGACATTCAATGTCTTACCTCAAGAATTCAGCAGAATGTAAAACGGAGATATAACGTGACGTATAGGTTCTCTCTACCTACCATGCTTAATCTTGGAGAAAAAGTACAACTGAAATAAAAAATGAGCTTATTGAAACATTGTCGTTTTCGAATACCATACGGAAGTATTGATAATACTTATATAGATTTTTTCGATATGATGAGAAAAAATACGGTGTTAAGTTCCGCTACACGCTTGGTTACAATATGATGGAACGGCTAGCAAAAGATTTCATAATAAAATAATTATCAACTGCCTTGTTGATCTTATAGTCAAAAAATTTAACTCAGCTAGTTATCATAAGCACTAAACTATTATAAATTAAACGCTAATCAATATCTCTGAGTGCGGCCGTCACTTTACCGTTGAAATAGTAAACGATATTGATTTTTCCTACTGGCAGATGTCTAAGCTAACGTTGGCCGTCGACGTTTGTGCGGTTCTGTTAACTAATAAAATAATGTATTATTTGAACATATTAGCATTATTCCTAATTTTATAGAAAATTTAAGTATCTAATTAGATTGTTTTGTATATTCGATAGGTTAAAACGTAGTGTCTGGTGTATCGGTTAATAACGCTACGATTTTGGTTAAGATTTTTTTAGTATAAGTATATTTTGTATTCACCACACAAACGACGATATTTATCTTTTATTTGTTCCTAGCTTCGTTACATCGCTTACTGTAGAGCATCGACCATGAAAAAGGTTACAATAAAACAAAATTTAACTAACGAAAATTATTTTGATCGAAAGTTAAAAAAGAAATACTTTTTAAATGAAACTCTTTAACAAGATTAATAGAGTCGGGTCTACCAGTGACCACTGACTACCGCAATGTGCTCGACACGCCGGGCTTCCAAAACGATATCATATAAATATACGAGATTAATATTGTTAAAGTGTTTCATTTAAAATATGTACAAATTACGAAAATCAAAGATCTTATTACTATTTTTAGTTTTTTTTGGCTTCAAGCTGTATCCTGCCCATGGCAGGGTCGGCAGAGGGGAACTGGAAATCTAGTGTTAAAACACTCCGTTCCCAATTGTTCTAATTGGACACTTAAAACTTCCTTCAGTTGAAATTTCGTTCTCCAATTTCTACCGAACTTTATGAAAATGTTAAATATTTCATTTTTTAAAGTGGGAATCTAACCCATAATCGTTGCATTTACACTATACATAAAAACACATAAAATACATATACTTGTATGTGTGCATAGAATACACAAAACATTCAAACTGTCAGTCCGTCCTTTAAGCCAAAACACCAAACTTCAGGAATCTCATTATGCTTTATCTACTTGATTGACAACTACCATCTGATAAATTGTTGACTACAAGTTACATTGCAAAACTCCCCACCAACCACCCTAGTAGGTTTCCTGTGGAACATTTCGTAAATAATTTAAATTGTTTACGCAAAACGCGGTTGGTGTAAGTTTGATTCCCACGTGCAATATGAATAAATATTTCCATTTTCCATTTTCTATAATGTTATTTTCCGGGAACAAACGTGAATCTGCTTTTATTCTTAGGAGATTGCTTAAAAAAATAAAGTGGGACAAAAATTAAACATGTTTTATTATTATTAACGTGCAATTCCACACATAGGAAATAAAAATACATATTTAGAAAACGGGAATTGAACCGACAACGCCTCTTGAAGACTGTCCCAGAGGCGCAGGTTTAATTCCTACATTTAGTTTTCACCTTTTGCTGTATTGTGAAGTTAAATTTGGATTGTTTTAAATTTTCTTACGCTTATAATAAGTAAAGTCGCCAGAAAATGGAGAACTTAATGATTTGTTATAGCATTTGTAAATAGCAGGGGAGACAGCGGGAACCTAGAGTTAAAAGTTTCCCCATTTTCTGCCCAATTTACGAGACCTACGTACCTTTTCCAACATGTTTTTGTAACTATATGCCTATGTAACTACGCGATAAAAGCAAAAAGCGGATTTAAATGTACTTATGTCATTGATGTCATTATAAAATTTGGAAGTTAGCTTAAGTGACCATACAATAATACGATATTATCGAGCTGATCTGGCTGATGATGGGGCCCGAATATGGAAATTCAAAACTGCGAGGTGGGGATTTTCATTTCTTCTGGCCTCGGCCAGGACATCTAATGAAACTCTTAGGTTTAGTTTTGTACAGTAATATTTTTTTATACCAAAAGCATAATACTCGAAAAAAATAATAATATAAAACACAAAAGAAAAATTCTTCCACAAATCGATTGTAAATCTGCATTATAACTGCATTTCACCCCCAAACCGTTCCACCCTGTATTCATTTATAAAGTCTCAATAATACCCAAAAGTCAGTATTCGGGCCATTGACTCCTCAATCGCTTGTAAAAAATCCTACCATTTATGATCGTTGAAGCTGCGTCATAACTCAATTGTTATATCTTTTAACTTCCCTTCTCTAGCTTTCCTAAATATAAAATTTTGAGTTTATTATTTGAGTTGTCTACATATATATATATTATGTATATTTTTAGTATAATTATATAACAAAAGCAATAATTTGCGTCTGCTCCCAAATGCGACGACGAGAGTATGTTAATACAAGGTACTCTTTGCTTACACTGTCACATGAGGGATACAGCGTGAAGCTATAAGAAATTGTTTATTAGTCTTTGTAATTTTCAATATTTTTAAAATTTTTAATATAAGTATTTCTCAACTAGATATTAACCAAAAGTGATCACACTTAAAAGTAAAACTCACCTTCAATACTAAACTACAAACAAAACAAACCACACTAACATTTAGAGCAACAAAGCAAGAGAAGCACAATAAGCACATTTTTTATATAAACACAAATATATTTACATACATATATGGTCATATATAGATATATATTATATATACCATAGACGGCGCCGCTCGGGCCAGACTACCATTGTCTCAGCGGGTAACTTTACACGCTATTAAATAACGCCGTGCTATACTTGCTGTACAATACAACGAACTGAAACATTTACTTTATTTTTTATAACTCTGCATCATCATCATCATCGCTGTATCCCGCACACAGCAGGTAGAGGGAACTCTGTGTTAAGACATTCCATTTCTCACTTTCCGCCGAATTCTAGATGCATTACGCGTTGAGTAGTAGTTGAAAATAAGAAACTATATTAATGATATCAGTGTCTTTACACTATGTTTCCAGGTTCCCTTAAAAAATATACTCAATACAGCGTGAAACTAAGAAAACATAATTAAAAATAACCCGAAAGTGATCAGATATACTTTCCACCCAATTTTTAAGACATTTCGTGTTGAGTGGTGAAATTCAATGGCACAATTTATTTTATTACTAGAACAATTTTGGTTGTTCAACTTCACTACCCCGAGTCGGAATCGACCCTACAATCGTCATCTACAGCCAACTACAAAGTAGTAACAACTAAACACGCATTTATATAATGAAGCCAGTAACGTAAGACGTCTAGCAAAATTGCCGTCTCCACTTCCAAGGACAGGAGGAAGGTTACTCCAATTTATTAAGACTACAATCCCGATCTTGGCTTGATATCAAAATTCCTTTCTATCGGACAAAATAATGAAGGTCGAGGTGAAATAGTTTACTAGTATTACTAGTTGCAGGTCGTGGTTTCGTCTGTATTTAAACAATATGGAAAAAAACTGTCAGCAGTTTTTTTTCCAGCTTCATACTGCAGGGCAGGCAAAGAGAGCCTGGTTTGTAGACACTCCATTGCCCTGAATTCAAAGACGCGCGTTGGTCAGTAAACCTTAGGTAATATTTGTAATCAAAATAAATAAATAAATATAAATAATCTATATATATAAAAGGACTTGTCCTCACTGACTGAGGTAAGACGCACGCACAGCCGTAACCGCTGTGCGTAGAAACGTGAAATTTGGACAGATGTTTACTTTTGTAATCTGGACATCCACTAAGAAGGGATTTTGAAAAATTTTAACCCTAAAGGGGTGAAATAGGGGTTGAAAGTATGTATGGAAAAAAAATTCAATCGGCCCCGATTTTTATAAAATCGGAAATTTAGATTTTTAAAAGTGTTTAATTGAACACATGTTTCATGGCTTTCTAAAATTCTTCCCCTAAGGGTGCAAATAAGGGGTTGAAAGTTTGTATGGAAAAATCTTTAAACCGCCACCGATTTTATAAAATTAAATAATATATGAATATATATGATAAAATTTGAAATTAAGACTCTTAAAAATATTAAATTGAACATGTGTTTCATAGTTTTCTAGAATTCACCCCTAAATAAGCTAGCGAAGCTGCGCGCGTCCGCTAGTAGCATATAAATGTCAACAGTACTAGCTTCACAGGACCGTGGGTTAAATTTAGCAATCCACCAGTGTCACAATAAATGTTGTTATCTATATTATAATTAGCGTTATAATGTATCATAATAAATGTTATAACTGTTTGAGGGTTAGTAAAAATATTTTCTTATTTTCTCGCGTTGGTAACATGGCAAAGTGCGATGTTGAGTCCCACCACTCAACATGGAATGCCTCAAAATGTTGGGAACGGAAATGTCAATTATTCAAACTGAACCACAACTACCAAAATAAAACCAAACTAAACAAAACCTATGATCTCTGATCAAAGATGAGATGTTTTCTTTGGACCTAGAACATAATGTGTTTTTATTAATTAATTCGTGATGGACTCAGTCTCTTGGTCTTGAGTTCTCCTTGTACCCGGTACATATATTCCATAAAACTATTAAACTCGTTTGACGACCATTTCCAAAATAATATTTCCAATGTTATTTCTTTCTAAGTAATATCTGCGTCGCGACGGCTGTCACGAGTGTATGGTACATCAATATTTTACTGATAGACAAGATGCCAAAATGTCTAGACTCTGAGGAGAGAACAGTATTTTTCATGTTTAACATTGTTTTTAGTTCTTGTTGGTTTTTATTGAAAAGTAACTGTAATGCTATTTGTGCATCTAAGATTATAAATTTATTGAAAGTCGTCGTCGCCCGCAACGTTTTTCTGCAGACGTTAAATCGTAAAATAGAAAATCCCATTCATCCCGTTCCTGTAGGAATTTCGAGGAATCATCTCTTAGTGCTTCCCGGTACTCACTTAACTAACTCTAACTAATAAATTAGAAAGTGGAGATTCGGAAAACGGAGAACGAAATGGTCTTAATGGAGAACGGAGTGATACTTTCAGTTCAAATTCAAACCTAGGACCATCTAAACATATTTCAAGTGCTCCATAAAAATATCTTAAAAATCGTAATTTCCCTGAACGCTACATTTGTAATTTATAAGCCGAGCTGATCCTTTCACTTAGCATAATTAAATCGTTTTAGAAAGGGAAGTTCGAATGAAACTTTTCAGTGCAGAATCCCTTTGACGATGATCAATATTACCAAATTAGAAATTTAAAACATGCAAATACAAAAAAAATACATGTGTAACCCAAGATTGTAGTCAAAGATATTGAAAAACGTAAGTTATATTTTACTTTTAATGGACATGAGAGTAATTGGTTCTGATGTTGAACTTTCAAGTCTTTTTCATTTTAAAGAAGTTCTAAGGGTAGTATTTTGGGTTGAAAAATATAAATTAAAGTTAAAATGCCTATTCATATAAAAATGTAATTAGATAACTATGTACCTAATAAAATTTAAAAATATTGAAATAATTATAGCAAGTGGATCAACCATTTGCTATAATTATACCATCATGAAACTTGTTAGGTATACGTAGTTTAGTTTCTGTAATGAATACGATACGATAGTATGGTATCATCGAGCTCTTTTGATGATGAAGCCAGGCCCAGGATCTGAATAATGAAACTCTTCTTAGGTTAATGTTATTATTTATTCAAACGCAACGACTGTAGAAGTAGATTTCATAGAGATACTATACATTGAGTGGCGGAACATAACGGAGGAGTTGAGGAGAGAGAGAAGTGGAGGAATACAATGTAACTTAAGTGTGAAGATTGAACTCAACATCGTGCTAACAGTGAGATGGTGTTCCACTGCGCCACGACGGCCTCGAACAAAGTAACATTTAGAATTTATGTACTTACATGACACTGGCATTCACAAATAATCCATTTTACTTTCTTTTGTAATCTTGGAATTGTATACGCAACAGAGTGTCAACGTTTAGTAACCGCTGATAGCAAATATTGAACTCCCCGTTTACGTTATATTTTGACAGGTAAGGGGCTGTAAGAGTTACCCTTCTTAATAATATTATGAAAAAGCCAAAAAATACCTTATTCCTATATATTTAAAATCATATTTAGTTTGTATTTAATGTTGTCACAATTACACCATCATGGTGCAATTGTTAAGTTTAATTTAACTTTAGATACGATGGTTGTGGATTCGATATTTACTTTAGGATATTTTTTTTTTCGATTTCTCAGTGTGATGATTAAAGTAGCTGGCAAGAAGAGTGATTACTCAGGTACTTAACAAACAATAAGAAGAAGCGTTAAGTTAAAAAAATGATGTATATTTTTAAATATTTATCTAAATTCCGCAGAGAGACGCTAGTATTAAGACAATCCGTTTCCCAAGTACTATGCAATTTTATGGGGCTGTGTATTCAGAAGCAGAACTTAACGCCGTGCTTATAACTCTCCGAGACGAGGAAATGAAAATAATTTAGTCCCTCAAATAAGAATCGAACCCACAAAAACTGCTTGAATATGTTATTTTTTTGTGTAGATACCTATATAATACAAATATTGCGCGTAGGAAACCGAGCGTGTGCACAGATTATTATATTAATGTTTCGAAAACGTATAAACTTTTGCGTTTCATTGACTTTGCTTGACAATACCTATGCACGTATATGTATATAAAAGAAATTTATTGTGTCTTTTCATACGAACTTTTACAGTTAAACTAATTTTAACAAAGAGTTTGGAGATATGTTGGAAATATTCTTTGAAAGTCAATAGAATATGGATTGTATCGTCGTAACATTAGCGGCGGTATACTTCTATATCTATACTAATATTTTAAAGTAGAGAGTTCGTTTTGTTGAACGCGCATATCTTAGGAACTATTATTGTGAATTAAAACAAAATATGTTTTGGATAGTCTGTGGTCCGGGTTTCGGGACCTTAGCACATGTCAGGTGTACATACACTACCGCTCAGCCGTTACCACTGCCGCCTTATGATCATAGCTTTATTTTATCTTATATTAACACTAGAACCGCCTCCGTCCCATTTTTGTCCCATACGCAAGCTTGATTGTATGTAACTTTTTTATTTGTCAATTTATGTTGATGAAACTTTTTGACTTTTACGAGTTTTACACATTTATCTAATTAAAAATATAATTAATTTTATAACTGTCATACTTTTCGAAAAAAAATATGATTTTCCTAGAACTGCCGCTGGGTCATTTTTGTCCCGTCATTATTATTTCACTATTTGAGGGTATAATTTGACATATTTTCATGCCTCGAGGACGATGTGGAGGTGAAGGGGCGACGCGGGAGTGGAGAAAAAAATAGAACACTAGGTTCAGCAGTCAATTCCTAAGTTTTTAGGGTTCCGTACATTTTAAGGAAAAAAAGAACCCTTATAAGAACACTTTGTTGCCCATCCGTCTGTCTGTGCCTTTATCTCAGGAATTCTTTTTAATATCGAGTTAATAAACATATAAGTATATAAATAAACAAAAATCTTCCTGAAAAAATCGTACTTAAAAAAAGATATGACCATTTATATCGTAAAAAAAGTGTATTTCGACACTCTAAAGGAAAGTTTTTTTAATAATAAATAATAAGGTACACCTGGTTAACCTAGAATAATAAAATTTGGCAGCTAGCATCTACAGGTAGTACTAGTTGAAAAAAAAATCTGAAAACTATACTTTTGTGTTTAAACCTTAAAAAATAATAGCCTGAAAAGTGAGGCAAAATTGGTTTCCTTACCAAATTTTGCCGCTAGTTCAAGTGAGGTATCAGAAACGGACTCTCGCTAACCTAAGCTTGAATTTCAGAAAACGCTCTAAATCAAATATGGTCAAGAGTAGGGTAGGTAAAGGGAACCTGGGAACCTAGTGTTAAGTACTCTGCTGGTATTTTCTGCCGAATTCTGGGGGCACAAGTAAAGATAATATATTAGTAAAGTTATAAATCTTCTGTGAAGTACGTACCACATATACAAAAAAAAATGTCTGAAATAAATGCACTAATGAAGAATATTATTATTAATGCATTATTTGGTCTAATGATAATATTAACTAATTTCAATAACTTATAATTTTGTAAGAGTTTATCAATAAGTTGTCACGATCTTATAACGTATTTGAAATATTCGATTTTTATTTTGTGTTTACTTTTTTGTTATTTTTGTGTTTGTTAAAGAATAAGAATTGATTTTAAATTGATTAATAAATGTGGTCTGTATATTTTACAAATTATTTAAATAATAATTTTCTTGTCTTATCCCAACAATCAATATAATAAGTAGAATGGGACAAATTTGTCACGACGGCGGTTCGCGGGGGGTGTCAATCTTCGGCACTTCTAGTGTTAAGATAGATCTCTGCCAATGTGCGTTACCGATATTACTTATCTACGCATATTACTGTAAAGATGAAATCGTAGGCATGATACCTACAACTATAACTGATTGAACTCGATGATTAGATTTATCTTAGTAGGCCTAAAAAACATGTAAAACATGTTAAAAATACCCATTTTATGGTTTTTTCCACCATAAGAAGGTAGGGCAGGCAGAGAACAGGGAACAATATTAACCCTTTTAGGAAATTCCGTTCTCAACTAAAATTCAAATTTTCGTGACATTCCTTGTCGAATGGCGGAGCTCAACGTCGCGTTTAATCTTAGCAGAGCGGAGAAATGAAAATAATTTAAACATGAGCATTTCCTTTTATAAAATTTGGAAATGCGCTGCTATGTGCGGGATACAATGTGAAGGTAAAAAAAGAAACGGAAATAAAATAACTATTCCCACAAATGAGGAATCAAACCCATATCCGTCGCGTTTACAAACCGAATGCGGATTCTTCTCTTGTACTTGTAAAGTAATAAAAAACTTATGCATTGAAGTTACAGCATAAAACTTGGCTTAATTAATGCTGCAAAGACACTGAGAATCTCTTTATGAATCAACAGTCTTGTAAGAGTCCTTCATCGGCTTCTTCTCAAGTATAACTTTTAATTAGAGGTTTATTATCGTTGAACTAGCTAATATTAGCTGGCTGGCGTGTTGTTTGAAGTGGTTAATTTATTTAATTTTTTTTAACTGCACGCTGTATCCCGAACTCATAGGTAAAGGGAACCTGGGAACTTAGTATTTAGACACTCCGATTGTAGAGGAAATGTTGGTTAAGTGGCAGAACTTATCGCCGCGCTTTGCCTCGAGACTCGGGTACCGAGTAATATTAAATATCTAATTTTCTCAAGTGGGAATCAAACCCACAATTTGGCGTGTGACACGCGTCTTGCACCACGACTGCCCTCAAGCCTGTCTACTTTATATTCAACGACTTATCTTTTTGCAGGGTAGGCGGAGTTTGTCTAATGACAAGTTGTCTTCTCTTCTCTCAGCTTCAATTTCATGGAAACAGCTTAAAAGTTTCGATATACAGCACGAAGCTGAAGCTGCGTTTCTCTTATCAGAGCAGAAAAGTGCAAATAAGGCCGTCGTGGCGCAGCGGCACAAGGGTGTGACTGTAACGCGACGGTTGTGGGTTCGATCCCCACTCGACGAAGTGAAATATTTATTTACGTATATATTGCCATTTCTTCGCTCTGGTGTCGAGGCAAAGCACGGCCTTGAGTTCTGCCACTCAACACGCAATACCTCCAGAATTCGGCAGAAAATGGAGAAAGGTATATTTTAACACTAGATTATTAACCCTACACGGAGAACTTACCCTTTAGGCTGACGACACTTGCTTAATTTATCACGGACATTCAGTACACGATATCTTATCTCGGGCACAACAAGATCTAGACATTTTATATACATGGTTTCAAAGCAACCTACTAACCATTAACACTGAAAAGACCTGTTATATGTTTTTCAAATCAAAAAATAAAAAAATTCCACATCATATGCCCCTAACTATTAATAACATTCCATTGCTAGAAAAGAATAAAGAAAAATACCTTGG
>JAEBDU010010022.1:0-17570 GCA_016802625.1 Heliconius numata | reverse complement strand
TCATTATTGCAGAGTGATTTTGGTCATTTAAAAGGAAATAAAATTGCGATAAAGTATTTAATTTACGCATTACGTCTATTTGAATTGTGTTTTGTTTAAATAACTGCTTTATATATTTGTTTATTGAATGCAGATTTCATTTATTTGAATAAATTAATGATATTGTAAGTTTAATTTCTTAGATTAGCGATGCTGGATGTTAGGAGCTTCTAAAATTAAGTTTATATAATTAACTAAACAGAAACATTTGATTAATTATATAAATTTTATATTAATAAATATTTAAGTATGTTTTAATAAACAGTTGGTATGTAATACAAATTGCCTCATGCCTAAATCCTCGCAATGCCTCATCCGGCGGAAAGTGGAGAACGGAGTGTCCTAACACTAAGTTCCCTACCGAAATAAAATTAATTAACCAATGTAAATTAATTAATTAACCTTAGTGAACATCTTTAATTTCTTCATTTATTGTATTTTAGAAAAAAATCTAAAGTAAATATATAAAGAAACCTTAAAAATATTCATCTCTTCCTCTCTCTATTCTCTCTTCATATAAAAAGAAGCTAGTAGCAATATACAAGTAAATTTGTGTTTTTTTTCTTACTCTATCTCGTATACCAAAGTCACGAAGAGCTTAATAGAAGCAACCCCGAAAAGGCACTTGATGTATGCAGGCTGTCTGCCTGACTGATACTGTGTCGTCGGTTCTTAGTTAGGGGATCATTGTTGTCCTAAGATTGATGATAGGCTAATCTTGTACCGATAGAGACCCAAATGCTAATGAACGAACTTCACCCTGACCTTAACGGGATGTGGAGCTTCTTTATTTTTTGGTACGTAATTTGGGCTTATCGTTGTTAAGGAGAACCGTTTGTATTTATTTGGGTTGGTTCATTTCCTCGAGTGGGAATAGAACCCACAACCTATCGCTTGTGCGCCTACGCCACTACTGGCGTATATATTTTCTTTATTATTTAAAAATTATAATATAATACCGATATTCTCTACACACTATGACCAGAGAAGTTACACCTATTTAATACTGCTTAGAATAATTGTTATCCCGGCAAAAAATAAGAAAAGCTCAAATGAAATAAAAATTTACTGTGAAAATTAAGTAAGCTTTATGAATCCCGGTACCGATTGGAATATTTAACGTCTGTGTAAAAAATATCCTTTTGTCTGTCTGGTTATTATAGTTTATACAATAATACAAATAAAACCGATTTGGAGAATCATTTAAATGGAAAAGAAAAATTTCAATATCAATTTTAGTTTTCGAAGTGGAAAAATATACAAATATACAATTAAACATACAGTAACGAAATTTAGCATACGTAGGCTTCCAAGTATAAATAAGTTAACACTTCAATAATATCGTAATATTAGTTAATTCCAACGTATTAAACTGATAACCTCCTTATTTTTTAATCAGCTCAATCTCCTTCTGAATGGGGGGTTCAAAGGTACCTATCTACTAATGAAGTCTGGTGACAGGATACCATTAAGGCATGTAGAAGTGAGAGCAAACATTTAAATTGGACAAGCACAAATAAACAAATGATAACAAGGTCCCGGAGGACAAAATGTCCTTTCCTAATTATTATTTGTAAAACAATATTTCACATTTAGCTTTGACTGTAGGTGAGGTCGTTTAGAGCATTACGTTAATGCTTTTGTATAACATAATGAACGTATTTCAAGAGATAATCTTGGTTGTTTCTGTTTTATATTGTTATTATTATTTATTTTATTTGGACTCTGAGTGAGTGTTTAAATAGCGAATGGTATGTACAAAAGAAGAAATGTATTGAAATAGAATACGATATGTAAAAATAATAAAAATGTCATATTATCGTGGCAGAAAATGCGACGGTTGTGGGTTCGATCCCCACTCGAAGAAGTGAATTATTTATTTACGCTTATATTTCCATTTCTTCGCTCTGGTGTCGAGGCAAATCACGGCGTTGAGTTCTGCAACTCAACACGCTCTGCGCCTTCAGAATTCATAAGAAAGTGGGGAACGATGTGTCTTAACACTAGGTTCTCTCTGCCTACCGGGTGCGAGACACGGTGTGAATCTGAATTAATTTATTTGGTTGTTAACCTTAATAGATAACCATAGTAGATTCTTATTATTAAAGTAATAGGTAAATAAAAGATGTTTACCTGTTCGATTTAGAGTTCCAATAGCTAAATTGGTATTAATGCTGTATTTATTAAATTAATTGGCTGAACGTGTTGTTGAGAATACAAATCGTTCGGTCACGCAATTCAGATGCGAACTATAGTCTATAAGTAATTGATATTATTAATAGCTTGTTCGCCAGATAAATACATCTTTTCTCTGGATACCGATACTCTGATACTAATGCCTTCAATATACTGGTGAAATAAATATTAGCATTCTCCACTCTTTCTCTATATAAAACATAACTATACTAAATTTCCTACTTCTTCATCTTGGAAAAAGGGGTACAAACTTATTGTTACACGTATTAATATACAGATAATATTCTTACTATTATCTTCTTATATTTATTTTCTCATTAAAAATAAGCATTAAATACCAAAAATTTTGCTTAACATCCAAGGTTTTGGGGGAGATAACAATGAGAGCGTTTGCGCTCACCGCTCTTTGATCTGACTGCAGAGGGTGCCGTCAAATATTTGAGGTGGATTGCCCTTTATTATGACTAGACCCTTTATGGCTGTGCTAGAGTTCGTTGACCATCTTGGAGATGCAGAGATCAAATGTTTTGAGTCAAAACTACAAAGCAATTACATTGCTAACGAAGTATGTAGGCATGCTATACTTGTTGAACTATGAAAGGGGCAGGGGCACAAAATGTGACTGTAAAATCAACTGGTTGTAGGTTATTTATATAAATTTAAATTTTTATAATTTTTTCAAATTTATATTTTTATTTCTTCGCTCTGGTATCAAGGCAAAGGGCAGCGCTTAGTGCTGCCACTCAATATTGGTTCTAAATATTTTAAATCTATCCATACCCATATTATAAATTCGAAAGTAACTCTGTCTGTCTGTCTGTCTGTCTTTTACGCAATCAGGGCCAAACCGCTAATTTAATTGTGATAAAATACTCATATAGAGATAGATACTTGAGGGTCTCGGGATGAACATAGGATACTTTTTTTCTCATATTTGTAATATTATCGATATATACCAATATATTAAAATACTTATTAATTTCACATGCAATTATTTGATATTCTGCAATGGTAATAACAACCGTCGCTAAGCGACCGTTGCTAAGCAACGATTGACGAAATGTTGTTGTTAGTAAACGTCACCCAAAATGAACTTGCTTAACCCATCTCTCTATTGAAAACTGAAAATAATTTCATAAATATATTTAATAAATATTCGTATACTTTAAGCAGGCGTAGCCGCGTCTGGGTCCACCAGTTAATTATAAAGAGAGAATAAAACTCAGGGGTGATGTAGTATATGGCTATCTTTCTTCTATAAGAAATGGTCGTCTGACTCACAGTTCACCCATTTTTTCACCCAGTTGAAAGACGATGTATACTTTTCTCAATATTACTTTCACTAAAATTAAAATCATTTGTACTATTATATATCAAAAAAAGGGTTCATCGATTTGCATAAAATAATTAAATCCAACCTGCCTATACAATACAAGGTATAAATTTTGCGAAGGGAAAAAAGAATTCGCTGCAAGTATTCGGTATATGTGCTATTAACATACAGACAGCCATCAGATAAGAGTGTTTTGTAAAATTTAGTGTATAGTATGTAATTACAGGCCGGTGATAATATCACGAGGACACGCCTTCGGGCCATCGTATCGGGTTACATATATAGATATAGATGTACATATAAAAATAAATGTTTGTCTGTATGTACTTTATAGAATCGTAAACTATGCATTTGATCATGTGATAATCTTTAGCAAACTAGTTGTGGGTCCACGAAGGTTTCTGAGCTGGTACGACCAATTTTTGACAGATGGCATCACTGTCATTCCATTCATTCCGCATCGGAAGACCTTCTGGTCTCGTCTCGAAGATTTATTCGTTTACGCAGCAGATGGAAAGACGAGAAATAATGTGTATCCCTATGGGATTTTCAATAAATACCCAATTGGAGCGCTGCAATATCATATTTTTTTCCAATTGATCAAAATCAATAAATTGACTCAAAATCATTTGAAAATTTGTGTAATATCTTTCCTTCAAGTTTAGTTGGTGGCGTCAACGAGCGCAAGATAACACAGCTAGTATACTATATAATATGCTGGTCTAATCATTATAGCTGCACCTACGTTTTGGGAATGTCGGTTCCTTATCTAATTATTTATGGAATTTGCCAGAACGATAACTTTATCTACTACAGGACAAAAGATAAAAAAATATTGTATTGTTAGTCATGAATTATGAAGGAAGTGAATACGTTCTAATGGTTTTTTTATGTTTATTACTCGTTATTATGCGAAAAAAGATAAGCTAAACTCAATCGAAAAACTGAACTAAGAAACTTACGTCATTCTGATATTTTATTCTAATGATATTTTATTCTATAATTCAATTCCTTTCTTTATACAGATTTGAAGAACCTTTATATCATAGTTATTAAACAAAGTTCTTCAGAATCAGTTTTGAATTCACTACCATCCATATGAAAAAAGAAAGTCTTTGCACTAATTGAAACATTCGTAAAATATGGTTATATTTCACCTGCATTTCCCACCAAGTACATAGCAAGCGAATCTCGTGCCACTACAAATTCTTGCACAACCGACGTTTTAATTAAACACCAGTTAATTTCGGCTATTAAAAGGATTCCATTTTTTTGTTCATACAGGAACCACCTCTCGACCACTTGTTGCCACTTCCCACGCGACCGATCTGCATACATTTCCAGTCTCTTTCGTTCTCGCACTTAGCATAAAACAAGCCCGACACCAAGTCATTATGCAGTCTCGGATTTCGAGGTAGTGCCGCATAAATTTACGCCATTATCAAAATATCATGAGACCGATGCAGACCGAGCATGAAATGGATTTAACCAGTTTAGGGGTCATTAACGCACGCAACGCGTACTGTTTGACCAGTTTTATTTGGTATGATGGTTACTAGTTTGTAGTGGCTGCGTGAAATTGTACACGCGTCAGGTTGTGGGTTCGATTCCCAATCGAGGACCGGAAATATTTAATATTTTCATTTCTTTGCCCTGGTGCCGCCACTTAACACGCAATGCTTCTAGAATTTGGTGGAAAGTGGAGAGCGGAGTGTTTGAGCCCTGGGTTTCCTATGCTTATCTTGCTAAGTTGAAAAAAAAAAAAGATTTACTAGTTGCCGTTTGCATGCGTGTGTATGAGAGCTGGGATGCAAATAAAATTTTAAAGGAAACCTAATGAACTTACAGGAGGCTTAATTTAATCATCTGCGTTGATTAAGGCGTGTTTCCTTTTGTTTTTGTGGTTTTTCGTTTTGAATATTTATATATTTAAATCAGATATGTGGATCGGATAATAGTAAATAGGATTTTTTCTTTATTAGGGTTCCGTACTGCAAAAAGTAATAAGTGAATCCATAAGGATCACTTTGTTCTTCGTCTTTCCTTCTGTCAAGATCATTTGTATTGAGATCCGTTGGAGATATTATTATGAAATTAGTATCAAATTTAAGGGTCTATAGTTTCTTGAACCATAAAACAAGCTTTTAAGTCAATGTAATTAAAAGATACGAGCATTTATGCATAGTTTTTATTGCATTTTATATGAAATTCGCGCATAATCAATAGGTACCTATAGGGTACTTCTTGGTAATTATGAGATACTTTCTTTTGCATCAATGCTATTTTTAATTAAATTGATAATTGTAAAATTCAGTTATAAATACTAGATAAAAGTCCTATTATATCATATTATTCAAACACTTTTTGAGTAATACAAAAAGAATTTAAAACCGGAATTTTCTTCAATCTTTCAACAAAGATGGGTGGAATTCTGGTGTGATTCATGAAGGCGGACGGAGACTTCCGTAGATTTATGGTGGTGCCCGTGACGTGTGACGCGCCAAATACCTGTGATAAGTGGGAGAATTAACTACATAATTGCATGTATGCTACCAATTTCAAGATTTATATATGTAACTGAAATTGAGATTACAATTATTATGATATTTATATAAAACATTTTGTACATGTCT
This sequence comes from Heliconius numata, assembly GCA_016802625.1. Taxonomy (NCBI): domain Eukaryota; kingdom Metazoa; phylum Arthropoda; class Insecta; order Lepidoptera; family Nymphalidae; genus Heliconius; species Heliconius numata. Next base: position 11,369 of record JAEBDU010010022.1, on the reverse strand, counting down.
AAATGAATTTTATGAAAGTAAGTGCTTAAATGGATGAATATTAAAATTTGCAATTTAAATTTTTTTATCTTCACGCAGTATTCCAGACATAGCAGGGTAGGTAGAAGGAGCATGTTAAGAAATGCCGATTCTATTGAGATACTTCCGTTCTCCACTACAGGTATTGTATGTTGAGTGGCGGAACTTAACGCCGCGCTTTGCATCGTTACCAGAGCGTTTAATTTATTTAATTTGCATGAAACAGAGAGTAGCCAGTGCAAAAAACTTTCTAATATAAGTATAATTCATATGTATGTTGAAAATTTACACGTGACTGTAATATCAAAAGTTAGTTTTAATCTACTAATTGAATTCTATAACAAAATTTCTACAAAGTTGTCACATAAATAACTTCACTAAAACACACAATATCCTAAACAACGCCAGTATTCCAAGTACACTCACTAATTATAACAATTTACCAAAATTAATAGTTTCAGGCAGAATAAAATAATAAGGCACATTTAGGGCACGTGTAGCTCCATCCATCGCCTTAATTGCCGACAGCCGGGAGATAGGTCCCGAGTTATGACGTCACATAACGTGCTAATGACGTCATAACTGCATTGCTCCCGCTCGTGCCCCAGCAATGGATGCAATGCAATTTACTAAGTACCAGCTAACGTGATGCTACCGAGTTTTACACCTGTCCGCTTAAAGAAAAGTCGGGAAGTAGGTTATATTTTAAAGTTAACTTTCACTCAGAGATGGCGGTTAGCGTTTAATTATTATTAAATAAATTCAATTCATTGGTTTTATATAGTTTTCGTGCGTGCCAGTCAAGAACAAATCATTTTGTCTATATCATGTTTTGGTCGTTAAATTGGTATCTAAGCCGAGTTTATGATAGCAATTTGACTTCTATGAATATGGTTGTATAATTTCGATATAACATTTTTATTACAGCAAACATTATTATCTTTAAAAATCTTAAAAAATATTTTGGATATAAGTAAAGATTATTCCCTCCGTGGATATGCATTGTATAAATTTAAAGCACAATGGATTAGTAATATCCTTATCGAATTTTTCCGAATTTTCAATAGTCATTTTTATTTATAGGCCGTCGTGCCGCAGCGGCACAAATGTGTGACTGTAACGCGACAGTCGTGGGTTCGATCCCCACTTGAAGAAGTGTAATATTTATTTACGTTTATATTTACATTTCTTCGCTTTGGTGTCGAGGCACAGCGCTGCGTTGACTTCTGCCACTAAACACACAGTGCCTTCAGAATTCGGCAGAAAGTGGGGAACGGAGTGTCTTAACAGGTTCCCTCTGCCTGCCCCCTGCTGTGTGCGGGATACAACGTGAAGTTGGTTTAATTTAATTTTTATTTATAATACTTTGTAAATATATTTATCTAGTAAATACTGTTACTTGAAACATTAACTCCTTAGCAATTCAGCATCACTAAATAAACAGATGATAAAAGACAATCACCATCATGTTGTGATCTTCAATCGAAAATAGAGATTAATTAAAGTATTATAGTTGACTTTTACTTTTTCATATTTTACCAGATTTCACATTTTAGTTCCATCAACCTTTAATAAGTATACAAAATAGTATATTATTCAAAAGAAGCTATTAACATTTACTGTAGATTTCAAAAACAATATAATAAAAAATATGATTGCATTCGATAATGCGGATCAGAAGTTAATGAGAATAATTGGTTGCCTATAGACAATACAAAATAAATCCCACAATCGAATAGTAAAACTGCGTATATGAGCAGTTCAGCATTATTATTTAAATAATAATAGCTTATATTTATTAGTGTTTGTTGTAGATAGAACGAGCTGAATTGGTTCAAAACATATTGAAAATTGAATATACAGCAAAACGGTATATTATAGTGTTATAAATTATTTAATATATCAAAATGATTTAGAGTTATATTTTAACTAAAATTTGCATTTTCAATGTTAATTTAGACCATATTTAATGTAAGTACGGAATATCGCTGAATCAACATTAATAAATAAATATTGGTGCATCTTGTATATATATGAAAAATAGACAAAAAAAATATTGTTGGTTTCACGCTCTATCCCTAAAAGCTTAGCAGTTTTTGCATTCCTTTTTTCCTTATCTACTGATCTACCTCTTCATTCATGCTCTTTTCATGCTTTTTTTGTGACTTTCCTTCATCGATACTGTGTTTTTAAAGGTCAACTGTTTTTAAGGTTTTGGCAGAACACTTTGCATTGTCAGTATATCGGAGAAACAGCCAACACTTTAAATATGATTTAACGTATTATATAAGAAAATAGATAACAATGCTATATTTATATTAAACTTATATGAGTTTTCTGTATATAAATTGATTCTTTTATTAATAAAATATTAAATGCTACATCTGGATCACAGAAGCTATAGCTCGATTGCTTTTTATATGAAACGATAAGAATCTAGAAACGACTAGTATTTATTTCAATATTTTTTTTCTGAAGTTCATATATTAAATATGCAACATTTACATGAACGTAACAAGACAGAGTTCATCGAGTCATTCATTTTAAATCAGTTCTATATAAATCACAATTGAAATCTGAGCACATCTAAATAGTATGTTTATTTTAATTTTCTTTAGTTAGTTTAGTTTAATTACCTACGGCATTGAACACACGACTTGCACGAGAAGTAAGCGATACTTTATAAACATGACTCTCCTTTCTTCATATAATACTTCACGCTGTTTCCAGCACACATCAGCTTAGGCAGAAGGAACTTAGTGTTGAGACACTCCTTTCCCCAATAAATTCTGGAGGCGTTACGTGTTGAGTGGCGGAGCTCAACGCCGCGCTTTATCCCGTCACCAGAGTGAAGAAATGAAAATATAAATTTAAATAAATATTTCATAACCTCGAGTGGGGATTGAATCCACTATTAATGACGTTTACGGTCACATATTTGATCCTATGAGTCACGACTGTCCTCAAGTAAGGACTTAATTACCACAATTTTGTCAATTCATAATTTCGCTTAACATTCTATTCAGAAACATATTCGAAGGGAGATTGATGGGAATTACACACAAGCTTTGACGTTCCATAAGTTTTTGATACAGGGGATTCCGACTGAGCGCTATAATACGAATTTAATAAAAATTTAATCCCGTTGTCATGCAACCGCGTACAATGCCTCACCGTATAGAGTTATAGACTATAGCTGTTAATATCTAACGACGGCATTCCGTTACCCGTTCGCGTAAAAAAGTATGATATTAAATTATATATAGAAGATTTTATGACTTTTATAATAGTGTTTTTTACTGAAATATTAGTTAAGGCAGCAATATATATAAAGGAGGGTATGTAGTTGGACCATGTTAACCTAGTGTTAAGACACTTCGTTCCCCATTTTCCGCTGAATTCTTGAAGTTGAATGGCGGAACTTAACCCTTTGCCTCGTTACCAGAGGGAGGAATTAGAAAATATTTAATATTTCATTCTCCCGATTGGGAATTGAACTCACAAACCGTGTTACAAGTTACATCTCGTATACAATCCCTGAGCCACGATGTACTCAGAAAATATCGCAACGTTAAGTTGACCTACTTTTTATCGTCGGATTTCCGTGAAAATTTGCATACCTTTTACGATTCGATGACAATACAATATTTCTATAGGAACAATCTGATATTTACTGGGATGACCAAAGAAAATACGTTAAAAATATTTAAAAAATAGTAAAGAATATTTTTGTAGTTTATTTTTTATTGACGATTAATCATGTTCATAATATTATTCCAAATCTATTTATTTTTTTATTACACACTTAATTTTTTCCAGGCTCCCTCCACCTATCCGTTTATGTGCGAGACAAACTTCACGCTATATTCAGCACATATCATAGCAGGCAGAGGGAACCTGGGAACCTAATATTAAGGCATTTTCATCCTATGAAATTAAAAAATAATAACATATTTAAGTATAACGCGAGTAGGGAATACACTGATTACAAAAGCTCGCGTGCTTCAAAAGCGTAGATCCTCTAGGTGTAATGTAATGAGTTGTTCGACGATCGCTCGCTGCGAGATGTGATTGATTTTGTGATAAATTGCCGTGTTTGTTTGTACTTCGCTTTAGTATCGATGTTTGTTTATTACTTAGAATGTACTTCCCGTGTTTACTTGTTCTTCTTCTTTGGTTTATTTATTACTTGGCTGGTGGTCTTTAAGTTCGGTGGAGTTAAAATAGTTATGAATGTGTATAGGAATAATATATATATTTAAATATTTAATATCTTTACCCTTGAGATGATATATTAAAGGGTATAGAGGTAATGTTAAGACACTCCATTCCCCATTTTTTTGCCGAATTCTTGATGTATTGTATGTTGAGCGGTCAGTCTTTTTGCCTTTGTGCCAGAGCGTAGAAGTTAAAATATTAATAAACAATCTTTTCCCTGAGTGGGAATCAAACCTACATCCGACGCGTTACAGTCACGTTAAACTAAAATAAAGTCAGAAATGAAGTTACAAATTCATACCCCAGAACATATTTTACACAATTCATAACAACAAGGACGATATATTTAGCTTTAGGGAGTATTGTTTAAAAAACATATTGTGACAACAGAAAATATTAATTCCACCGAAGTGAGCTCTCAACAAATATTTCGAGTGGACCGGAGGAACGCCTGAATTGGTCGATATAACGAAAGGGATGCTGTCCCAAAGGATTCAGATAAACAGTTTAAGTATTCTCTTTCGCAAACTTTGTATACGAAATTCAATTCACAAAATAGATACTTAGCAAACAAATGCTAATATTTAGGTATGAGGCTTAATTTATTCAAAGTTTTTGGTAATAAGATAATTTCTAAATATTTTCGTATTAAGTATTATTAAGGTTTTATATTCAATTTTATTTTATTTGAAACATTTTTCATAAAAATTAACACAAGTATAAGTGTAATAAATAAACATAAGATTTGAATAGTTCTCTGTCTAGGTTAAATGGGAAATAATAATTGAATATTTTAAATATAATTTCTTAATTTAGAACAATACTAAAGACTCAAACGCTGTTTCGCTCTCTTAAACATATTTTTTTCATAAAAAAGTATCCTATGTCCTTTCTAACACCTATAAAAATATGTGTTCAAAGTTTCATAATAATCGATTTAGTAGTTTTGGCGTAAAAGCGTAACAAACAAACTTACATACACATTTATAATATTAGCACGATGATATAGCAATGAAAGGCAATTATAGATCTTGTAAATAGACCTACAAGGACTGGTGGCTTTGTCTACCTCGTGACAGCTAAGCGAGTATACTCGTATGTCAAGTAATACATCTTTCGACGATGACATGAGACCCGAGGGGATGAGGTTCTGTGTTACAAGGACTGACGACAGTTTGAGATGAAACGCTAAATGTATAATAGTGTATTCATTGTTTCGCCTTTAGAGAACAGCTTTTGATATTAATATACTGTTAGAGCTGTTTGTTATTAATAAAAGATATCGCTTAAGGGAGTTTAATATAATAGATTAGCTTTTATATTGTAGCATTAGTTAGCGTTAGTTTAGATATCACAAATGGTTAACGAACGACTGTGGTAAAGAAAAGTGTACCAAGCAGAATATACAGTGGGAACCTGGGCATCTTGTATTCAGACTCTTCCCTTCCATTAAGATCCTTCTTTTTCCCATTTCCTGCTGAATTCTCGAGGCATTACGTGTTGGATGGCGAACTCAAAGTCACGCTTTTCCTCTTTACAAGAGCAAGGAAATGAAAATATTAAATATTTTATTTCTTCGAGTGGGAATCGAATCTACAGCCTGTCGTAATGATTGCCTATCAGCCAACCGATGCGATATAAAGCGGCTAGTTAAGTATCTTAAAGTTTATTGATATCTTCTTCATATGGAGCTCAAACTGCTTAAATTTCAACAATATATATAAATTTCAATAGTCCCTTTAACTATTAAAATAATTACATAGAATTAAACATGAAACATGACTGATATACGCAAATTATAATAAAATGAGGTGAAAAAAAAACCAAAAGTTTCGTAGAGAGACATCGTTCTGCCGGCAACAACCTCGTTACTGGGAGCAAATTTTCCGGATTGGAGATTGTCGATTAGAGATGATCGAATCCTTGCCAACTGGAGACCTCCAGGAAATTGTTATGACACTATTTTGACGAAACATTTGATCTGAACCATATTTTCGTCATTTGGTCTGTTGTTTTGGCAGATTCCTTGCTTTATTTGTACCATTTAGATATAGACTTTATTTATGATCCATAAATAATCTGTGTTTGGGTAAAAGGAATTGAAGAGAGGCTTAAAAGGTAAATATGAAATCCAGCATAGTCATATTTTTCTTTCACTGTCTGTTGTATATGAGTCTTTATATGCCTCTGAGATTTTCTCTAGCACCAAAGGAATTTCGCAAGAATACAGACTATGCAGATGTTAATGAAATTATTTCTGGGAAAGTAAGATCTGAGACGGGTGCATTGCCCTGGGAGCGAGCAATTTGCATTTTGAATACTAATGACTGGCTGCACTCACAGGCGACAAGGCATAAGCACTATAGAATAATAATAAAACAGCGTAAAGTGTAATTACTGATACGAAAAGCTGTTAGTACTTAAGACGTTCTAGATTTGCATAAGATGCGACTGCCAGCTTTATTTGCATATCTCGAGTTTTTGAACGATCGCCCGCTTTTAGTCGTCCGTCCGTTACCTTGCAATATTGCATGATCGTTGATGGTTTGATAAAATCGCTAATGGTTTCTAACTATTATGTATATCAATTATATTTTTCGTTTCATTTTGCCGATTGTATGTAGAAATTATGTAAAAGAGTGAAATATCTTAAATATTCAAATTTGAAATTGTAAAATTGAAATATAAATTGGGATATAGAAACGTTAATACGATTAATTGGATTCGATGGAGTAGATTCAAATTTATAGGTTCCAGTTTCTCCACAAAGTTGCTTTATAGTGGAAGTCACGATGTAGCTAGTAGTTCGCAAGCTATATAAAATTCACGACCGAACGCGTAACACTGAAAGTAAATTATTACATGATATAACGAAATCTAAGTTAAATAAATGTTACCTTTCTATAGAAAAAAATGTTTATTAAATTACATCTAAAAGCAATGATGTTTATGCAATAATGTATTCAGAATAGATAATGCCAAGGTCGCCATTTTTATTGACATTCCCAGAGGATGAGTGCGCCGTATCGGCTTAGTTTAGGATCCCCCTTGGTCGAATACAAAAACAAAGCATATTTTTTCGTTTTCTCATATCTGATATCATTTGCATGAAAATTTCATTATCTGAACTCCCTTACATATTGACAACGTCAATATATTCAGAAATGTTTCATATACCAAAATTGTTATATAAATACTTGTACTTTTCTTTCAGCTTTACGCTATAGTATTAAGACACTCAGTTCCCCACTTTTCGCCAAATTCTGGAGGCATTGCGTGTTGCGTATAGCGTGGCGGTACTCAACGCCGGACTTTGCCTCGACACCAGAGTTATTCTTTTGCATTTCTATGCAAATATTAAATATTTAATTTCCTCGAGCGGGAATCGAACCCACAACCTGTAGCGTAATTATATAATATTAGTGCTTAAATCTTTATACTAAAAAGAGGTTAATCGGCATTTAACACTAGAAGCGCCCCCGTCCCATTTTTGTCCCAAACGCAAGTTTGATTGTATATAACTTTTTTATTTGTTAATGTATGTAGATGAAACTTTTTGACTATTACCAATTTTACACCTTTATTTAGTTAAAAATATAAATAATTTTATAGCAGTCATATTTTTTGAAAAAAAAATAGATTTATCTAGAACTGCCGCTGGGTCATTTTTGTCCCGCCATTATTATTTTGTTATTTGATGGTATAATTTGACATATTTTCATGCCTCGGGGACGAGGTGGAGGTGAAAGGGCTATGCGGGGGCGGAAAATAATTGAATAGTAGGTTTAGCAGTCAATGCCTAAGTTTTTAGGGTTCTGTAGCTTTTAAGGAAAAAAAAACCCTGATAAGATCATTTTTTTGTCCATCCGTCTGTCTGTGCCTTTATTTCAGGAATGCTTGGAGAAATCGAGTTGATATTCATATGAGTATATGAATATCAACTATATGAGTTATAGTTATATATACTCATACATATGAGTATATGAATATCAACTATATGACGATCTACAGTCCCTTAATTTCCTGAAAAAGCGTCCTTAAAAAAAGATATGACCATTTACATAGTAAAAAACGTGTATTTCGACACTATAAAGGGAATCAAATTAATAAGGTACTTTCAGCGAACTTAGAATTATGAAATTTGGCAGCTAGCATCTACATGTAGTACAAGTACAGGAAAAAATCTGAAAACTATACATTTATGTATAAATCTTAAAAAATAATAGCCTGAAAAGTAGGGTAAAATTGGTGTCAATACTAAATTTTGCCGCTAGTTCAAGTGAGGTATCAGATGAAAGGATGACTAAGCTAGGCTTGAATTTCAGAAAAAACACTCGATACCAAATGTGGACAATTGTAGGGTAGGTAGAGGGAACCTGGGAACCTAGTGCTATGCACTCCGCTGGCATTTTCCGCCAAATTCTGGAGGCATTACCACGCAATGTTCATCATCATCATCATCATCTGTGATGTATCACTGATGAAGAATATATTAATGCATTACTTGGCCTAATAATAATATTAACTAATTTCAATAACTTATAATTTTGTAAGAGTTATTCAGTTAGTTGTCACGACCTTAGAACGTATTTGAAATATTTGATTCTTTCTTTGTGTTTTGTTTTTTGGTACTTTTATGTTTGTTAAATAATAAGAATTGATTATTAAAGATGGTCTACATACTTTACGATTTATTTTAATAATATTTTTTTTTGTATTATACCAACAATCAACATAATAAGTAGAATGGGACAAATTTGTCACGACGGCGGTTCTAGGGGGGTCTCAATCTTCGGCACTTCTAGTGTTAAAGAATCTTTTACAAATTAGGTCAGGAGTATCATCCGCAAACAATCTTCGATCGAGGCAATGCAAATTAACTTAGGTTATATAATTTACATATCTCGATTACATATTTGAATAATTATGGGTTGACATTTGGATGTTTATTGTATTATAGTCTATTGATGTTTTAAAGCCATATAATAACTAAAGAACTGTTATATTAAACCTAAGTACAGATTCAATTTTTTGATGTATATCAGGATAAGTGAGAGAGAATCTAGTGTAAAGACACTCCGATATCTTCTTTCTTAAATCATTTCGAATTTGGGCCATCGCGACGGTATGAAGTTATTTTATATTAAAACAGTTTGTTTATACGATTTCAAAAGTGTTATGGCAATGTCTACAAAATGATAAGCAATGCTTTTATTAAATTTTCTCACATCGCTTGACTAATGTTGCCCAGCTGACGCGTATCCGACTGAATTACTTTCTCTTTTCACTCGCTTCTGAAATTTTGGGGTCCATTTTGGAATTATATAAGAATGACAATGTTATTAAATAGAATATGTCCTATAAATGTTGGGGCCAGTCGTGGCGCAGTGGCTGTGGCTGAACGACAGGTTATGGGTACGATTGACACTCGAGGAAATTAAATGTGTAATATTTCCATTTTCTTGCTTTGGTATCGAGGTATACTATAGCACGGTGTTGAGTTCCGATACTCAACACGCAATGCTTCCAGAATTCGACGAAGATGAGGAACGGAAGTGGAGAAAGAAAAAAAGGATAGCATCATTAATTTCTTCCGTTTAATTATATATATTGTAATTATGCTTTCTATCGATTCGTCATCATTATTATTGTAATATATGCATGGTATGTATGCGTGCAAAAACAGTGAGCTGTTTTCATGATAAGAGACAATAAAATAAAGTGCAAATATGCGTGTTATACGTGCGTGCGAGAAGACGATATCTTTGTGATTGTGTGATAAGCGTTTAGAATATGTTTTTTATTTACTTATTGAAAAGATTTAGTAAATAAAAGGAATCAGCTTCACTCTGTATGCAGACAGCAGGGAAGACAGGGGAAATCTAGTGCTAAGACACTGTGTTCACCAATTTCCGCTGAATTCTGGAGGCATTTCGTGTTGATTAGCGAAACTCAACGCCGCGCTTTGCCTCCTCACCAGAGCAAAGAAATGGAAATATAAATGTAAGTACATATTTAATTTCTTCGAATGGGGATCGAACTTACGACCAGTAGCGTTGACAGTCACCCTCTGTACCCGTGCACCACGACTGTGCATATGAAAAGATTTAGTAAATTTCTAATAAATTTTGAGCTTAATAAAATATCAGTTAAATTGTATTTTGTCATTAGAAAATTTTAAATTTAAACAAGAACAATTTATAATTTAATCTAATTACTAATAATAATTATGAAAATCGTCATTAATATTACAAATATTCGTAAAGTATTTTTGCAAGCTTTTATTAGCACTTGTCGTTTTAGTCTGTTAGTATATATGTTAAGTCTTGCAAGCTCAATTTGACCTACTTTCCATAGTCCTATTGAAATGAAATGTGGAATATGACGACAGTTTGGTTACAATGACATTGAAATGACATAATAATCAATATTGTCGTTAATAGCTGCCGCAACGAAATGGCGGATTACAAATTTTTTTACTCAAAACTACCACCATAATGGGTAATATGAGTATTAAATTATTTTTTTAAAATACAATAGATATTGTAGTAAAATATAAATAAAATTTTAATTAAAAAAAACCTTTTAATGAATAAATAATGTGTGTAACGAAGAAGCTACAGTCCTAATTCAACCTGAAACGATTGAAACCTTTACTCTAAGCAATTTAGTCAGTATATTAAAGAAGGTTTAAGTAATATTTGAACTTAATAAATATTTTTATCATCTTTTAAGAATATAAACTCTAAAGTCTAGTCTGTTTGTCTAGTAATAAAATAATTAGTAGATTATTTTTCCTATAAATGAGTATAATAGTTATATTTTTTGATAAATTATTAAAAAAATCTTTAAAATAAGTAAAAAATAAACAATTAAGTATGATAATAACTCAATCTACCAAAGCTCTTTTAAAACAAATAATCTAACCAATAAAGCGCTTAATTTAGTTATATCATTGTTCTATTCAATTCGATCGTTGGAATAAAGTGGGGACTTAAAAGGCGAACGATTTTGAACATCCACAATAGCAAAACGTTTGTTCTTGTTCACATTAATTAAGAATGTTATTTGCGAGCACTACAGAGCACAGAGTACAGATCGAGCTCTCGGGGCGGCGATTCCACGAAATTCAT
>JAEBDU010010018.1:0-32471 GCA_016802625.1 Heliconius numata | reverse complement strand
TCAGGGAAGGTTTATATATAGTTTATTATTTGTACATTCTTATGTAAATTAACATAAATACGATAAATGTGTATAAAGTCCTACCCGTTGAGACACTTTCGCGCATGCGCTGCTTTAATGGTAAGTACTACATGAAAAAAATGTACTGGAGTATTGTTCCTCTTAATAAGATCTACAAAAAAGTCAGCGACGGCATATTCGTATTTTTTAAGGATAACGTGTAGTGATCATATTTCTGTCTAAAAATTGTAGTTTCAATATATTTTTTATTGTGAGGGATATTTTTCCATAATGGTATTAATCCTTATCCTTTAAAATACTTTATTAATTTTCTACGTTAAACGAAGATAAAATTTGCTTTTTACACTATTTCGAAATTGCGAATAGTTTTAGAGAAAAACGAATTTAATTGTTGACACATCCCGCCGTTGACACATCAGCTGTATGTTACTCAAGTTTCACTTATCCCTTACTCTCAGAATATAAATAAGTATATTAGTTACGTTGGTCATATAATGTAGATCAAAACTGTCTTTTACTGTTTTTCATTTTAATAAGTACCTTAGAAGTTGTTACAATATCAAAAAATCCGTGCTGCGAAACGGCTCGCCACTCGCCATGCGTTCGCCGCGCCCGCCTGCCTTACATGCATCGGTGGTTCAGTGGTAGAATGCTCGCCTGCCACGCGGGCGGCCCGGGTTCGATTCCCGGCTTATGCATTCTATTTAATTTTCCCCACAGGCAGCCACGTAGTGCTTGCTTTTCATCAGGGACAGAATACCCTCTTCAGCATTAACCACAAGCTCGAAAAAAAAAACCCGCCTGCCTCTATAGCAACGAAGATTTAGATGCGTTTGCACGTATTGGATAATTGGAGTTGAATGTATTATTTCAGCGCGATATATTTGGTTTCATATTTTTTGTAGTAGTTATTAGTATGTAGGTGTTTGTTTATAATTTCTTTGGTTTAAAAATAGTCTTTTAACTATCTAAAAATAGTCATTAAATTATTATTATTTTAATAAGTACTTGAAAAGATTAGTAGCACAGATTTAAAATTACGGTACCTACTAAAAAATCCTTGCTGTGTAAAACAATCGGAAAATCCTTATTGAAACTACGAAAATGCGGGTTGCATTAGGGTTTAATTAATTTTCACATTATCTTAAGTGCTTTGCAAACATACAATATATGAATAATCCAGTAGTAAAAGCGGGCGAAGCCGCAAGAGGGTCGCTAGTTAAATATATTTATGAAATTATTTTCGGTTTTCAATAGAATTTGTAAAAAAATATAAGCCCAAATAATTAAAATAAGTTAAAAAATAACAATAAGTGGAGATTTATTATTAGAAAAAATATCTGACTAACCGAAATGAACTAACAAAAGAAGTAAAAATAACTAAAGGAAATTCTTAATATTAGAAAAAGTACCTAACATTTTTCTATATTAAATAATTAATAATTTTTGCGAAAAATATTAAATAAAATCCCAAATGATTAAAATTACGATATTTTAAGTGCATAACATCGGTATAGATAACCGAACGGAGATAAACTAATTATAAGCAGCAAATAATTACATAAAATTTAATAGTAATTAAAATAAGTATATAAAAATTTACAAAACCATCAAAGTCATCTGCCCGTTCGCGTCGGTCATATTATGCCGCCCGAAGGCTATGAATAGATAAAATGCTAAAAGTGACTATTATATTTATTTTCATAAGGATGAATATCAAATTATAGAAATCATCTAATTTTTGTTAATGTATACAAATCTAAATCTATATCTATAGTATATATCAACGCGGACTATTTTAAACAATATTTAAAGGACAATAATTTTGTAGAACATTGTCTCATAAGGTTGAGTCGGCGCGCGCCATGTACGCGTTAAGTAAGCTCATTTTGGGTGACGTTTTCTTAAAACAACAAACTTTGCAAATCGTTGCTTAGCAACGACGGTTGTTATTAACATAGCGGAATAAATTGTATGTACAAATTAATAAATATTTTAATATATTGGCATTTATCGAAAATATTACAAATATGAGAAAAAAAAGTATCCTATGTTCATCCCGAGACCCTCAAGTATCTCTATATGAGTCTTTTATCACTATTAAATTAGCGGTTTGGCCCTGATTGCGTAAAAGACAGACAGACAGATAGACAGACAGAGTTACTTTCTAATTTATAATATAGGTATGGATTGCATCCATTGGACATTCAAGTAGAGTAGTGTAAGCTCGAGTTTTAAAAAAAACCTTTCCTGTTTTTAATTTTCCTATTACTGCCGACATTTTAATGTGTGAAGCAATAAAGGTGCATGGATGCTGGACATAAATCTACGTAATAAAAACTTCAACGAGCGCACTTTATTTATTAGTGCATACATAGGATACGTTTCATTAAGACGTTAGGAAGTGGGAATCACAGTGTTATGCTCTACGTTCTTCTTATCTTTACTGCAAAGTACGAGTGAAGCATAGGTTGATGTTATAGATATAAGCCCTTTATAAATACTCTAACATCATCATCATCATCATCAGCCTGTCCTCGTCCACAGCTGGACATAGGCCTCTCCAATGGCACGCCACTGAGCTCGATCTTCAGTTCAGTCACCCTATCTAACTGGAGGACGTCCTACATTACAATACTCTAACATATTAACAAAAATGTTCTTACTTTATGCCAGCTTCCACTCTAGTTATAAATGTGTAGATTTTCAGTAAATCGTAATTGTAACTATAATCTAATAGAAATTGTAACTTTTAAAAAATAAAACAAAGAAATATCAGTGTTTAAGTATCCCGGCATTTTAAATTTTTATTGGCAACTTACATATTATATTCTGAAAGCTTCGCGAAATTACATGGTTAATAATCAATCTGTTATGTTGGGCATCGAACGTGATTTATTTATGGTTTTAACTTTGCACATGCAATTCATTGCCTTTAATTTTATATTAGGAAGTAGATAGAAAGTAGTTGACTATATTAGACATATTAATCACATTTTTGATTATCCCAGAATGTTAAGCCTCCTCGACTGTTAGGGTATATACTTGTTCATACACTAATTCATATAAATATAGAAAAATAGGGAATCGAACCCGTAACCATCGCATTTTTAGTCAGAGGTTGTGCCAACACGTCATGACTACCTTGCTCTATTATTTATAAGTTACTTATGTTTTTATGCATAAATTTAAATTAGTTTTCATATAATATCATTATTTTTTTATAATTTTTTTGAAGAAATTCTTTGTAAAAGAAATGAACATAATTTAGGTTACCACAATAACTGTTGGTAGGGTGTGTCATTTTAAATTAGGTCGCGTGAGAAATTTTAAGTTGCTAGAAACTACTGCTATGCTCATGTATTTTTATAGATGTAAATATTTTTTACTAAATCTATACGCGTTTAAAACAAAAGCCAGACACATTTCGCCGCATTCTGGAAGCATTGCGTATAGAGTGGCGGAACTTAACGCTGCGCTTTGCCTCGACACCAGAGCGAATAAATAAATAAAATATATATTAATATATGTGATATATATATTAATATATTTTATTTATTTATTCGCGAATAATAATAAATTTAAATAAATATTTCATTTCCTCGAGTGCCGAAATTACACTTTGTGCCCCTGAAAATAACAATAGTCTATATATTTTTAACGTACTCGGACAGAGGTTCCACGTAATTACAATAAGTGACATGTATCACTCAATAACAACACTACACACTAGATACCTTCCAATCAGGGCTTCCGCCTACAAGCAACTGTTCCCGTTTGACACAATTCCACTGCTTTTATTGTCTTTTTCACCTAAATCTACTCAATTTTACACGAGTTCCCTAACAATATTACAATTTATACCCAAAAAAACGTAACGATTGATTTAGTGTGAGGTTAAACTATTGTGAATAAAGTTAGTCATCGAGATTTTTTTTTAAAATGTCGTCGAAAATTAAATAAAACATCAAGTTTTGACCTACATTGTTTTTTGCTTAGAACAAATATTCATTTCGTATTTTACTTCCTCTATAGATACTTGTGTGTAGTTATTTTATACTTGCCCTAGCTTTCACGGTGAGAAGTAATTAAAAAGATTGCTGTAATTACAGTACGGTTAAAGTTGCTTGGCTTGTTTATTTTTAGAATATATTTTAAATAGTCTTTATACAAGACGAAAAATGGGGAACGAAGTGGCTGAACACTAGGTTCCTCAACACTAGGATATAGCGTGAAGCTGATTTTTGATTTATACAAGACCTACCTAAACCTATTTTAAATAAAAAAAATGAGGAAACTTATATGACTTTACAAAATCTACAACTATTTGTTTTAAAAGATTTTAAATCACTTTGAAAGGCAAGTTTTTAATTGAATGTAGAGACTTTTATATGATGATAATATGATTTTTATATGATATATGATAATATTAATAATCTTAGTCTTTGAGTATTTTCAAATGAAAATTGTGTAAATAAAATACATTATAAATCCACTAAAAGTATTTTATTTAACATATTTTCTTTTTACATATTTTCTTAATATTTTTTATAAAAACATAATTAGTACACTCTAATTGTTGTTCTATTTAAGAATCTGATAATTAACTAAGAAAATTTAAATAAATATAGGGCATAACGATGTTCTTATAATACATATATATTGAAACCTATGGTGGCGTAGGTCACACAGTTTGTAGGTCCAATTCCCAATTGAGGAAATGAAATATTTAGTATTTTAACTTCTTCGTTGTGGTGTCGAGACAAAGCACGGTGTTGACTTCCCCCACTCAACACGCAATGCCTCGAGAATTGGCGGAAAGTGGAGAGCGGAGTGTCTTAACACTACGCTCCCTCAGCCTATCCCGTAGCATTCGGGATAACGACACAGACAGACCAACTACCAACATTGTTTTCAAAAGTGTAATATGAATCCTTTATTTATATTCAATTGTTCCCAAATGAATAGCACTAATGGACTACTCTATATATTCGTACACGTACAGGTATGAAGTAGCGAATGCGAACAATGGGGTCCTATGAATGAAACTGTCAAGGGATCATTCACATTCTTTTGTGTAAATATGAGTGGTTCATGGTAATATTCTGCAACTTTATTATATTAAATTAAAATAGTAATAAAAAATTAAGCTACAGTTCATATTTCGTTAAAAAAATGTAATTTGGAGCTTTGTGCCGTGACTGTAAACACGGTTGTATTGGTAGTAAGTTCGATCTCCACTCAAGGGAATGAATAATTTTAATGTCTCCTCTATGATATGACGAAATATGGCATTAAATCCCGCCATTAAACACACGATGTCTCAGTTTGAGTGATACGAAGCCCTGAGTATATTAGCACTGAATTTACTCTGTCTACCCTTCTTCTGCGCGAGAGGAAAGAAGCTGAAAAAAAGGAAAGGGTTCATGTTCCTCTGAAATTTAATTAAATAAAAACAAACTGCCAATTAAATTGTTGATGAAGCTTTTTATTATTGATTTACTCTTTTCACACTTTTACACTCTAAACTGATGATATATTTTTACAATAAAAGAACAAATAATTTCATTATCATTTTCCTTAAAATTGTGTTGTTGTGTGAGTGTAGCGCGACAGTTGTGAGTTCGATCCCCACTCGAGGAAGTGAAATATTTACTCGTATTTACGTTTATATTTCCATTTCTTCGCTCTGGTGTCGAGGCAAAGCGCGGCGTTGAGTTCTGCCACTCAACACGCAATGCCTCCAGAATTCGGCAGAATGTGGGGAATGGAGTGTCTTAACACTAGATTCCTTCTGCCTACCCTGCTGTGTGCAGGATACAGCGTGAAGCTGATTTGATTTGATTAATATAATTAATCAATTACTTTAAGCATCAACCGATTAGAAAGTCAATATAGAACAATATTAAAACTAGTACCAAAGTTTCGTATAAACTTAATACTATTTAGTACTATTATACATAGGAAGACCTACTCGTACTTGAAGTGTAATTAAACCGGCTTTGTTACTTGCTGGCGAGTTATAGCAGGTAACTTTGTTTCACACTCTAATGTACGTTGAGTGGGTAAATTGAGAGAAACATATTGTATTTGCTTGTGTAAATCACGTTAGAATATACATAATGAATGTATTTGCTATTAAATTTTAATGCTAACGTCGGAAAGTTCTCGCTATTAAATGTTAGCTTTGGAGGATTAAGTTTAGGATTCTGTATATCACAAGGTATAAACGAAATAGGTACTTATAGCATCATTTTGTTGTTAGTCTGCCCTTCTGTCAAGTTCTTATTCTTCAAATATTTGAGTCTATAGTCCCTTATAAAAAATAGTGTTCAAGCTTAAGCTTCTGCAACACAATCAAAAGTAATGAAATTGGGCACAAACGGAGTACTTTCAATATAAATAAAGAAAAATATTCGAAAAATTAAAATTTTCAAGAACTTAATAAAAAAAAATTACAAAATATTTTTAGTTCATTTCATACAAAATGAGTGTATATGCTCAAAAATTTAAATTTGTCAACTTTCATAAGTAGGTAGTACTTCTCGTATACACATACAATACTGAAATGTACGGAAACCTCGGTGAGCAATTCCGATTCACACTTTACTGGTATTTTTATCAGCTGCATGAAGCTAGACCTTTGTAGACAGAGATAATTTAGTGTTGAGGCATTCCTTATTCCTTTCAACTTGATTGTGAAACATTACGTGTTGAGTGCTTTTCATATTATTCCAAATGTTGGTGGGTGTGATTGACACTCAGCGAATTAAATGCAGAGAATAAATTGAGAAGGAAGGCAGGCCCTGGCAATAGCCGGGATTAATGCCAGGAAGAGAGAGAGAGAGAGAGAGAAGAATAAAATGCTAAACTACTATAAATATTTAAGTAGATGATTTTTGCTACAATTCTTTTTACAAGCTTTTATTTGACTTGCCGTGGTAGTACCTATACGTGAAATCTAACAAGCTCAGTTTGACCCATTTCGCAGTGTCAGATTAAGCTGAAATTGGAATTACATTTCAAATCTGATGGCAATCTAAATAATCAATATTCGGTTGCTGTTACAAAATGGTGTGATGTAAATTTTTCCACAACCTAATGTGAGTATCAAATAAAAGGAATTGATTTATTTTGAATAGGTACTTATGAACCAAAATCCTTAAAATATGAAAATTATTAAATATTCGACGAACACAATTCTTCTTCTGCAATAAAAAGCCAATATATAAATTTATAAATACGAGACCTCGTTGTCTCACCGCAACGTTGCCGCAAAGTAAATTGGTCCGTGATTAAAAGATACTTTTATGGTTTTACCCTTTCTTTTTGTTTTACCAAGCGAATTCCAACTTGACTTTTCTGCTGTTCTATGGAAATGAAAGTTTATATATAAGCTGAGTTTTTGTTGAAATCCAATTTTGTTTTTTAAGCGTATACTGAATAACTTTACTTGAATAACACAACTAGTGTTTTTTTTTTCACTAAGTTTTAATTATTTTTACATAAACTGTATTCATATGATACTAACTACGTTAATAGTACTATTTTCAAATTATTTTATTACCAGAAGCTATATTTTAATTTTAATCAAATATAGAGATAAAGATATTATTTGTAAAAATCAAAATCAGCCTCACGCTGTATCCCGCACACAGCAGAATAGGTAGAGGGAACCTAGAGTTAAGTCCGTTCCTCACTTTCCGCCGAATTTTGGAGGCATTGTGTGTTGAATGGCGGAACTCCTTGCCTCTCCAGTGGTGATCGAACCCACAACCAGTCAATTTTACAGTCTCACTTTGTGCCCCTGCGCCACGACTGGATATAACTACTTATTCACTTATCTACATATATAAAATCGAAAGGTCACTCACTCATCACGAAATCTGAGAAACTACAAGTGCTAGGAATATCAAATTTTGCATAGGAGTTATTTATAGGACGTAGGTGCTCGCTAAGACGGGAATTTGCATTATTCGACTTTTAAGGGGTTGTTTAGGGGGTTGAAAGATTGTATGAAACTTCGTTACTACAAATGCTAGGAGTCTCAAATTTTGCATGGACGTCACTTATAGGACGTAGGTACTCATGGAGACAGAATTTAATAATAACGTAGTTCACGCAGACGAAGCCGCGGGCGGGCCGCTCGTATTGGATATATGTAACAAATTCATAAAAATTTAGCTTGTTGTATAATATAATTCAAAACGAATTACATACACATACAATAAAAGATCACAACGTATTCGTTTCACTCACTCAATCATAGCTTTAAGTGCCATTCATATTGTAAGAAAATCTTCAGATAAATCTCAACAGTTTTCATGAGAATGCTTCAGACATTTCAACATTTTTCTTTCTTTTATCTTATCTTATCAATATATAAATACGAGACAATATATTACAAATGTTAATAGCTTTAAATTTTTTATGTTGCATATATAAATACGAAATTTAGAGGCCATCATGGTACTGGGTACGTATGTTTATATGGTTCGATGCCCATTCGGGGGAATGATTAAGAATGTTTTTATTTTTCCATCTTATTTGGTGGAATTCAATTATGCCATCAAAAATAAGGCCATTATACAATAAATATATAATATTTTTTTTAAATTAATCAGATATGACTCTAATACCAGTAAAAATGATTTGCACTTAAGCGCACGTATCTTATTTATGACTCCGTTGACTTAGAAGCGAATTTTTCTATGTTCTATGGGACCGTAGATGTTATTTAGTATTAATTTTAGCTTGATACCTCCACACGACCTTGAGACAAATTGTCATGACAGACGGATAACACCGTAATCTTATAAAGATTCAATTTTTTATAAGGAACGTAATTCTATGTTATTTATATTCGATATGTATGGCATAATTCATTTTTTAAGCATCGTTTTTCCAGCATTTTGTATGAAATTCGCCCTCTTATCAATCTGTAGGGAACTTTCCGTGAACCTACAACTATGAAACTTGACACAAAGATATAATTTATAACATAAATAAAGGAAAAAAAAATAGTATCTATATTCAATTCAATTCAAAATATTCTTTATTCAAATAGGCAATTATTATAAGCACTTTTGAATCGTCGAATCAATATATGAACAAAAAGCTACCACCGGTTCGGAAGGCAGTTCTGCTGAGAAGAGCCGGCAAGAAATTCAACAGTTGCTCTTTTTAAAATCAATGGTACAATCTATTACATTTGCTGGCAGCTATCCTATATCTCATTCAATAGACATTAATTCCATACATGTTTATCCTCTAAATATTCTTGAACAGTGTAATAAGCTTTACTTGTTAGAATTTACTTGTTATGGGTATTTATGTTAATTTAACGCTACGAGTATTTCATATCTGTACCTGTGTGTGTAAGTAAGGTTATGCATATCTTAAACTTACGTATAAAACTTTGAAGGTAATATTTTTTTAACTAAAGTTTGGCTTTCAT
Source organism: Heliconius numata (assembly GCA_016802625.1). Classification (NCBI taxonomy): domain Eukaryota; kingdom Metazoa; phylum Arthropoda; class Insecta; order Lepidoptera; family Nymphalidae; genus Heliconius; species Heliconius numata. The sequence goes on along the minus strand of JAEBDU010010018.1, from coordinate 22,993 downwards.
AAAACAAACAAACCAGCAGTCCAAAAGCTAAGTATAAACTTTGCAAAAGCAAGCTTTATGAGGTAACAATATTAATTTTTAATTCCACAAACGTACGTAAGTTCCAAGAAATACATTTTAAATACAAGTTTCGAAGTTTCAAACAAATAACAATTTATGTTTTTCATTAATAAGAAACGAGGCCAGTCTTGCCGCAGGTGCACCAGCTTGCGACTGTTAACGCGATAGGTTGTGGGTTCGATTCCCACACGAGGTAATTAAATACTTAATATTTTCATTTCCTGCTTTGGTAAATATTAAAAAGGCAGCATTGAGTAACGTCACTCAAAACGCGATGCCTTTAGAATTTAATGGAAAAGAAGTGTCTTAACGCTAGAATCCCAGGTTACCTCAACAGGCTACCTACCCTGCTGCTAGGTATGTGCCGAATACAGTGTGAAGGTAAAACAAAAGAAACCAGCCTTTACATTTATATTTTAGGTAAGTTATTAAAAATTGTTATGCTTGTTAAAAAGTGATACTTTAAGTTTACGAGGTGAATCGTTTGGTTAACTATTGTTTGACTATGAAAATGCTCAAGCAGAAAATCAACCAATGTAATGGGTAAATCAAATTTTGAAAATATTTTTAATATTTTAACTACATAATATGGATAGTGGACTATAGACCTTATGTTTGGGCGCCTCTCTGGCTTTAACTTTAATTATATATGCATCATCATTTTAAATTGTAATATCTTACATATATATAACATACAACAATTTAAAATGATGTTATATAAGGAAGTGGAATGTATGAAAAATGTTTTTATTTACTTAATTTGTAAATATAGCCATGGGAATTTTGAATCCATAATTTAACTTTAACTGGGCTATAGTAGTGTCATTTAAATAAAAAGTTCATATAATATAAAATAACAACTTGCTATGATTTCCCCAGTTGAATTCGCTTATGATTTTTACAGTTCAATGGCTTGCATCGCTATTTTAGCTCAAACAAGTGAGAAATTTCAATCCATCGGATATTTCTTTCGTAAAAAATCGCTGCCGAACTTCAAAAGCTTTCACGTGTAGTGCTTGCTTTGAATGTTTCCTGGCATTTTTTGAATATAAAAAAAAAATCATATTATACAGACATGGTGAGAAATTGCCAAAAAATATCATCCTATTCTCTATCTATCCTATTTTCAACTTTGTCTTCTTTATTCTGTTAAAAAGTTCGCATTCTCGTTCGTGCGATATTCTCGTCAAGTAATCGATATTTCTGAGTGCCTTAATGTATGCAACTCCGTAGAAGCTCGAGCTTCGTAGCGTCTTAATTTAAACTAAGATGATGTAGCGTAATTGGGTAATATTGATTTTGAAACTTGCATTGAATATTATTAAAATTTGAAGTGAGACCATTTTGAAAATTGGGATTTTGTTTACAAATGTCATGTTACTCAAAACAAAATGACTATGAAATTTTTAATTAAAATAATAAAATAACAATGAAAATTAATAAAATTTGAGGAAAAAATTAAAATAAGAAAATTTTAATTTAAGCCTCAATGTTTAGGGTTCCGTACTTCAAAAGGTAAAAACGGAACTTACACTTAGTTGTCCGTATGTCTGTTTGTCTTGACTATTTATCTCAAAGTCGCGTAGAGGCGTAGAGGTAAATGTTTAGGTCTACAGTCTCTTAAATACAGTAAAAAATCAAGCTTCTAAGCCAACACAATCAAAAGAAGAAAGAGAACATGGCACGAAGGAACGAACGAAGTAGAGAAAACTTACAATACAAATAAAAGAAAAAAGCTTAAACTTGAAAGAATAATGGATTTCACATAAAAAATAATTACAAACTTGTATTTCTAGTTCATTTCACACAAAATGAGTGCATACGCGTTTCTAAACTATTATAAGATGTACTTCCCGTTGAACTGAAATTGGCATGGAATCCTCGCTTAGTGAGTACATTCATACATTCCACTTCCTTATATAACATCATTTTAAATTGTTGTATGTTATATATAAGTACGACTCGCGCTTAACCGGATTTCTACGTAAAATTTCAATTTTGTATAACAAATTGTTACTTTTTACTTCTATTTTATTTCGTTTTAGATAATACCTGACGAGCCAATTAATGTTTTATTGATTGAACAGTACGCATTGAGGTTTGTTAGTACAATTGCGGTGTTCTCTGTGAACACTAATTTCAATTAATTCGTCGATTTCGGATTATAGGGCTACTAATTTATATAGGGAAACTGTGAATATCTGATGTAAAATCAATTTTGCAAGTTAAATTTCAAATTTCCAATTGAAGCTATCCGTGGCGTAGGGGCAAAAAGTGTATGAGTAAACGCGACAGGCTTTGTGTTCGGTTCCCACTGGAGCAAATGAAATATTCTCATTTCCTCGTTCTAGTGTCGAGGCAAAGCGCGGTGTTAAGTTCCGCTCAACACGAAATGTGTCCAGAATTTGGGGGAAAATGGAGAACGGAGTCTTAACACTAGGTTCCCTCTGCCTACCCTACTGTGACGCTAAAAATAAATCAAATTGATAGTTCAACTTTATTTAAAAATATACTATAGCCTTCCTTATGTAATCTAGCTTTGGACTAACTTTCGGTTTGACGCGATCTGTTTAGATATAGGAAGAATAATTTCCGCACAACAAGCTATCTTTTATCTTTTACATATAAATTGGCCCAATAAACATAATTCAATATGTTAAATAATATAAAACCGAAAACGGATTGTCATTTTAATAATAAGTTTGTATGAAAAATAAAATCTAATCTTTACATATATATACGTTTAAAAAATTTCACGATTATACAAAAAAAAACAATATGGTCAATCATAGAAAATTGGTTATTCTCATTTTAGTGTTGGAACGTATATTTGCTATGATTTTAACCTTGCTAACCTAACCAGCGTGAAATACGGTCGACGGAGCGATTGGTACCGAGTAGGCAGACGTATTCAATACACGGGCGTTTGCACTGTATTAACGTGAAACTGCCCAAGTACCGTGAAGCTAGCTAATACATAGTTCAGAGAGCTGGAATTCACCGTTTACTTATTTAAGTGGCTGTAAAGAATAATATTTTTAGCATTTTTTAGTACTTTGAAAGAATCTTGATTTGGTTGCCTTTAAAAAATGGTTTTAGCAACCTCAATTCTATTTTTAAAGATCTATCTATAGGCACGTATAGGTTTGATGAATTTTTTTTTAGTTTGAGTCCCATGTATGAAGCTCCGATACTTTTTATTTTTGTATAAAAGTCGTAAAGCGGTAAACAGAATACATCTTCTTCGTCTTCTAAGTATTAATTGTGTAGTCCTAATAGTTTCGGAAAAAGTGGCTGTGGCATACGGAGGGACAAATTTATAAGGGTTTTGGCCATTCGGCTACGGAACCCTAATTAAAAGTACAGAAAACATTATTTATTCTATACAAAATAGACAAACGTATGTCATCGACGGGTATGGGAAGTTTAATATGATTTATTTAAACAAGTGTGCATTCACTAAACATAAATTATTTTTCTTGGTAATTATATTATTTTATTAACATATTCATATTATTACTTATATTATCCTACTTATTATTTTTTATTATTATATTTTTTATATTATAAATGTTAACTATTGAACTGATTAAGATGAAACTTTACAGTAATAAAGCGCTTGTACATCAGAATAACACATAGGCTATAATTAATGTGAATTTAGTTTTTATAATTTGGCTATAATATAATATCAATAATTAATTCTTCGTTTTGGTGTTGAGGCAAACCGCGGCGTTAAGTTCCGCCACTCAACACGCAATGCTTCCATAATTCGACGTATAATGGGGAACGGAGTGTATTAACACTAGGTTTCCTCTGCTTTCTAAATGAAACTAAAAAAATAAGATAAACCGCCTCTACTGCACTCTACTGTATTTTTTTATCAATGTCCATATTAAATAGAATTTAGATTGTGGTTATAACATTTATTGCTACTCAAAATTACACTTTCAAATTGGTAAAGCGGAATTTTAATAAACTTTTTATTATTATGAAACTAATTATATTAACATATCTTTCTGTTCATAGAGACGCTTTTTACTTAACATATTTAATTTTCTTTCATATTTTCCAATTTATGATAGCGGCAAACAATAATGCTTTAACGAGGTCTCGCCGTTGCACTTTGTATCTGACAGGTTTCATAATAACCAAGATAGGATTTCTGTGATACGAATACAGTATAAAATGCATTTACAGATATGTAACATATTATAGATATGTCTTTCAAAATGGCAACGTTTTATAATGTTAGTATGAAATATGATCAGCTTTGATTCATGTCAAAGGATAAATATGTATATGAAAATATCACTCGTTTATATAAAAAGTAAGAAATATTTAAAAATGTATACTTTAAGTACCTATATTACATTTTTAATTTATGTATTAGTATAATATATTTTTAATTTTAATAATTTTTAGCAGGTGGATCTAGCAGTCCAAATTTATCATCTATAACTCTGAACTCTGTATAAATTTTCACATTGATATCGTTTTAATATTTTCTATTTATAACCATATATTTCTTTTTGTTTCTGCATATTTGTTTCCATTTTGTTGCTATACTATAAATATATATAAAACTAGTGAACCCGAACGCGGCTACGCCCGCTTGAACTATACGAATATTTATTAAATATATTTATGAAATTATTTTCAGTTTCCAATAGAGAGATGCTTTAAGCAAGCTCATTTTGGGTGACGTTTTCTAACAACAAACTTTGCAAATCGTTGCTTAGCAACGGTCGCATACCGACGGTTGTTATTAACATGGCGGAATCAATTGCATGTCAAATTTATTAATTTGTTATGATACTTTTTCTCATATTTGTAATATAAAATACTTATTACTATTTTAATATATTGGTATTTATCGAAAATATTACAAATATGAGAAAAAATGTATCCTATGTTCATACCGAGACCCTCAAGTATCTCTATATGAGTATTTTATCACAATTAAATTAGCGGTTTGGCCCTGATTGCGTAAAAGACAGACAGACAGACAGAGTTACTTTAGAATTTATAATATAGGTATGGATTTAATACGCTTTTAATACTAATGAAGTTGTATAAAGTAATATGCGCTGGCAGGCACATATCGTGTTATAAAATAATTTTCTCAACGTCGTCATATTATAGCGCGTTCTCGCTGGCTATAGCTGTCGATAATTAAATGTAATACTTTATTGGACATATACATACATACTGATACTTGCCTCAATTTTTTTTTCGACGATTAACTATTGGCATTGTAGACAATTTTTTTTTCTATAAGTCACACCACTAGGTTCCCTTTGCCTACCCTGAATTGTTCACAAAATTAAAAACTAAAACAGCAATATATTATGCACTATAATATCTATTCCATATTCCAGATTAGTTCAACGATGTATGTAACTAATATTACTGACCGGAAACAGAAGATTCGAGCGGAGATAGCGAAACCTCGAAATTAACTATCTGACCGCCCTAACCAAGTTATGCTTGAGTTATACTAGATACTGAAATTGGTTGGGCTATTAAAATGTTATATTTAAATATTTTACATACTATTTCAGTAAAAAATAATAAGAACGTACATTCACACTATATTTAAATCGTTCACCTTAAAGTTTAAGTTTTGTTCACATTTCACAAGTTGTCATGACAGATATTTAATTTTATAATTTTGACGTGCAATATAGCTACCATATTAGCTACTGATTATTATAATATCTAATAATTTAATATCATAACCTATAATAAAGATTCATATAAGATTTCTTCATTTTTAAATTATATAACTTTATTATAATAACCCAATGTTATTGAAAAAAAATACGTAAAACAAATTGAGGCTATAGAATCAACTTTAATTTTAATTTATTTCTTAACATTTTTTATATTTATTAGGAACATCACGTGAATAACATAAATAAAACAATCTAATATTCATAAATTTTCAAACTTTTGCGTTGCATGTGAATATCAGTTTCATATTGCACCGCACTGCGACCCAAGCACTCAGCAGCTTATATCAGTATCCCTACATAATATACTGGCACCTAAATCTTTAAAATATTTCATGCTACAGCCTTAATTTGATTGAAAATTTTCAATTCATACTAGGTATTTGCCTCTTTCGTTATAAATAAATAATAATATTATACTTAGATGTTTCCTCACAGGCAGCCACCACTACCACCATACTGCTTGTATTTCTTCAGGGACCCTACCCAATACTACTTCCCTACCCAACCGGCGTCGCTGCAAAAGCCAATAGGGCTAACAGCATTAACTACAAACTTGAACAAAAAAAACATACTTAGATGAGGCCAGTTGTAGTGCAGGGATCACACAAGTATGATTGAAACGCGGCAGTGAATTCGATTCCCACTCGAGGAAATTAAATATTTAATATTTCTACGCTCTGGTGTTGAGGCACGCTTGGCCTCGGCGTTGAATTAACACGCAATTGTTTCAGAATTCAGTGGAAAACGGAGAACGGAAGTGTTTTAACACTACGTTCTCTTTGCCTATCCTACCGTGTGCGGGATTCAGCGTGTACATAAAAAGAATACTATGTATTTTAATGTTTCAAATTATAAACATTAATTAACAGCAAGTAAATAAGTATAAATCGTTCGGCCGCCACCGGCCATTGGCTAGTAAATTTGAATTTTGATGGATGAAATCGTGTAGTAATTACTATATTGTATTTTATAATAGAAATAAATATTCGGTTCGGATATTATTAATAGTTTAAGGCAAATATATTTGTTACTGTGTTTCATTGTTTAGAGAGGATTTAGAGTCAAGACACTCCATCTTCCCCTCATTAATCCTAGATAGAGCAGGGGTCTAAGCCAAAAAAATTACCAGTTATAAAAAATAAATTGTTGAATATAATTACTATTCTTAATTGAAAAATAACCTATAACTACCGCTTATAAAGTTTGACACTGTCCCACTGCGATACGAGGTACTTAAAGTTTGTATATTCTGTTCATTTTTCCTGACTCTTGACCCAGGTTGAGCTAATGAGGATCACTTAACCGTTGAACTCGAGTGGAATTTTAAGTGTATCAACACTTAACCTCAAAAGTACTCAAGTCGAAGCCCTAATTAAGTACTTTTCTTTTAATGTCACACTGTATGCAGAGGGAACCTAGTGTCAAAACACTCCGTTACATTTCCCACCGACGAATTCTGGAGGCTTTGCGTGCTGACTGGGCGGAACTCAACGCCGCTTTTCTTTGAGACCATAGCGAAAAAATGGCAACATTAAATATTTAATTTCCTCGAGTAGGAACCGAACCCACAACTTGTCGCTTTTACAGTCACACTTTGTGCCCCTGCTTCACGAAAGGCCGAATGAATTACTTATATTAAAAAAAAAATGTTTTACTATGAAAATAAAATGAAGTCAGAAAGCTTTATATTTTTCTAGTTTTATGTTGAACAGAATATTCTCATATGATATTATGCACTGCATTGCGACTTCCAATGTTTACTGTGTACTCGAGTTAGCTTGTCTCCGAGCTGAGGGACAAAGAGCACTTGGATTTTAAGTTCCTAGTTAAACTTAATATTGCATGTGGGTGTGTGTATGTATGTATAATATTCTAGAATAGTATAATAAATCAGTAGAACCTAGTGTTAAGACACTCTATTCCCTACTTTCTGTCTGGAGGCATTGCGTCTTGAGTGGCAGAATTCAATGCCGCGCTAACAAATAAATAGTAATAAATATTTCACTTTCTCGAGTGGGAATCGAACCCACAACCGTCGCATTACAGTCACACCCTTGCGCCGCTACGCAATTTTTCTAATATTTTCTTACTTTGATATATCACATTGCATTAGTAAAAGAATAAACTGTCACTAATATAAAAAACTGAAACCTTATAACAAAGATAAATAACTTTTTAATAAATTTAAAAATTGATGACAGACATACTTGAGTTAAATTTAACGATAAAACAAAAACATAGAGTCGAATTGATAACCTCATTTTCTTACAGAAGTCGGTTAATAATAGTAATTACTGCAGCTTAATTTCTTCAATAGAAGACTTCATACATCTGGATATAATTTAGGTGCTGTAGTGTAGTGTAATTCTGCAACCGACGCACGAAGGTCGTATGTTCCAGTGGGATCTTTTAAGATAGAAGGAAACCAGAACAGGAGAAATTTTTTTTTTAAATATTTTCATAATAATGATCTCTTTGTTACATAAGAGAAAGGCGGAGAATTTATTACTAAGTTTCACCAGAGGTTTAAAAAGCTCAAAAAAAATTAATGTAAAGCATAAAATTCTTAGTACTATTTTTGAATAATTAAACTTAGTGGTTTAAAAAACTATATTATTAAACGTAAAGTATATTTTTATTTTTAAATATCAACCATTAAACATTGCTGCAATTTGCTATTCAGTTTCCATTCATTGAGTACAATTTTACAAAAATATAATTTTGTGGATTGCTTTAAAAGCGAATACATTTAAAATTTTATCTACGAGTATAGCAGAGAATAAAACGCGAGTGCCGACATTGCATTTTACAAAATAATCGAATTGAGATATTCTGCCGAGAATGTAAACAATTTCATAGAGCTTTTGCAATTTTCCCTGAATTGTTAGTTTTTTAAATTACAAACACGATAAAATCGACAATGAGATGAAACCAAAATTATGTGTAAAGCATTAGAAATTGGTATAACAATGTTTATTTAAAATTATAATTCCTAAAAAATTAAGATATTTTTATTTTTTTAAAATCTTACATTTATAGATATCATAAAGGCATAATATGTGCAATTATTTATACTAAAATCGACATAAAATTTTTTCCTCGATAATATCCACTCTCTGTCTCTCCTACTATCCTGCTGCAAAAAGATGAAAAAAAAGATCTCTAAAGTAGACTCACCAATAGTTCACTCCACAAAATAATTTATTTCGTTTGTTTGTTGGAAACTTGATGTACTCGTATTCACAAGCTAAACATAATTTTACTGGTATTGAAATTTAACATAGTTGCAACTATTTTTGATATAAACAAGCAACTGCTGCTACAATTCACTGAATAATTAATATGAAAATTCTATACTAAACTATGCAATCAAAATGTTAGCATACCTACGATACAGAACAGTAACCGAATAAAATTTTTCAGGAAGCTTCATTTTCCATTAAATTGAATAAAAATAAATAAATCAGCTTCACACAGCAGGGTAGGCAGAGGGAACCTAGTATTAAGACACTCCGTCCCCTACTTTCAGCCGAATTCTGGAGGCATCGCGTGTTGAGTGGCAGAATTCAATGCCGCGCTTTGCTTTGACATCAGACCGAAGAAATGGAAATATAAACGTAAATATTTTTTTCACTTCCTCGAGTGGGGATCGAACCCACAACCGTTACGTTACACTTACACCCTTGTGCCGCTTCGCCATGACGGTCTTTAAATTAGTAGAATGTATGTTTAGTTATAGTATAAATTGCACTGAAAATTTTGATACAACGAAACTTTATGTTATAGTTTAAAATGCACAGAATAATTATACTTTAATCGGCTTAAGCTTATATAATTTAACTGAATCAATCTTCAAATGAATCAATGATAAAATTGCTGTTAATTGAAAGTTTTATGCGGGAGTGGAAAATTTATGCGGAAAATTTTATGCGGGATTTACGAAATAAATAGAATATTATTCTCTTATTTGACCCCGCTTTTTGAACTTGTGATTTAAAAATATACAATATAGACAGAAAAATGATAATTATACATTTTTCATTATATAATTTATGGTAGAGAGCGATAAAGTAAAGTAATAATAAAGCGTGAATTGATAATTTCTCACGCAATATTACAGAAGGTGAAATTACTTATATATTCCTTATATTCGCGAATATTTACAAAAATCTACTAAATGCTGTGTTAGAATTATTGAAAAGCTAAAAAAACTACTTGTGCTATTAGTGTAATGACTATTACAACACAAAATAATTTTAAATTTAAAATAAAAATAGACACTAGAACTATTAATAAAATTAAAATTGCACTCTACTATAGAGTTTTCTCATGAAACAACATGTGTGAAAACCGGAACGAAATTCATTTACTGTAATTAGTTCACTCAGATGAGCTTGTGGCTTTACGCTCTCATTGGTAAAGAATTTGTTTCAAGTCATTATTACAGGTCAAATAACATACAAACGTAACACGTAAAAATACTTTTAGGGTAGTTATATTAAAAAATAAAATTTACATAAATGCTTAGGAACCAATTAGATGATTCTATGAATTTTGATTGAAAAATTCATAACTACTTGTCATTCGACGAGGGTGCACGAACTACTAGTCCCTTATTACATTTTAAACAAAAATAAGTGATTTATTTTTACACAAGGCTTTCTCAATGCTTGTTCCATTTCCAATTCCATTTCCATTCGGGGGATTGACTATTTCTATTTTAACAATGTGATAAGTAAGATAAATCGAATCTGGACGGATAGTTTTGAAAGGAATATGTTGACACTAGGTTCTCTTTGCCTAACTAGATATATGCGAAATTCAGCGTGAAGATCCAATGTTTACAGCGAGGATTAGAATAATGTTTTGACGCAGTTAGAAAATCCGTGAGGTTCAAAACATTCAAAATTAGGTGATTTATAGAAATTAAGGTAAAAGAAATAAAATCTTTTGTTGATTTAACAGGTTTACGTGAATCAAAAAATTGTTTTTGTGAAACTAAGACACAAATCCTCCAAAATTTGGTCTTGTCTTGTTTGGTTTGGTTTGGACAAATTCAAGCTGAAAGACAGAAATAATTCCAGAAGATAATATCATTGTGTAAGAAAGTATAACACATATTTATCAATATGAAAATACAAAGACGTATGACTAATAAAACAAACATTTCCTTTAATATTGCAACTGAAGCAATTTTCATAATAAGGACTTTACGTTGCTCAAATCTCAAGCAATCGCGTGCGGATATGTAATTCCCCTAGTCATGTCACGTTTGACTTAACTACTCTTTTCAGTTGAAATATATTATATTTATTTAATATTCTTAAACTAGCAGCTTAATGCTTCTCGAGAGAGTAGATTGAAGTAGCTGGTTAAAACAAGAATAGCGTCTTAAGTGTAGCTTAACGCCGTGCTTTGTTTATCCAAGCAGAGCAACCATCGGGCAACCATTATGTCGAGCCAGATGCAGCCAGACCATCGTCCTCCAGCAAGTATTGTCAGGGAATATCAAAAGTGGATGTTGTGGCATTACAAACTCCTGGAATAAAACGCAATATGGCAAGAGAGATAAATATTTTACATTGGGTTTAATAATGTATTCGGATTGCCTTATCTTGAATAGAAGCGACAGTGTCTTCAGGATACAAAACAACTATAAGCATAATAGAATATAGAATTCCACGAGTTATTTACGAATTAGAATGGATATTTTGTTCTGTTCTGGCAGACATTTGGTTCTGGCCAAACCAAAATGTCTGGTTACATTTCATTAAACTATTTTAATTTAGAGTTTGTTTTTCAGCTTCACACCGTATCCCGCATGTGGCATGGCAGGCAGAGGAAGCCTAGTGTTAAGACACTCCGCTTCTCACTGTCCGCCGATTTCGCGCGCTTTGCCTTAACACCAGAGCGAAGAAAAGAAAATATTAAATATTTCACTTCCTCGAATGGGAATCAAACTCACAACCAGTGACGTTTATAGGCGCTTCTGCCCCGTTACGACTGGCTTCAAGTTGTGATGCAAGTCTTAATTTTGAGTTTTCTAAAGAAAAAAAACCTTGCCAATAGGAATCTACTAAATATTGTACTATATTCTACTCTTGTTAATATGCTTATAACATAACCATAACGCACTTACATTTTACTTTGCATGTCCCCTGCTTGCATGTCGAGGACTAATAACGGTGCTAAAAAACTTACCCCTTTATAAACTGTAAAAGTAATTTATTATTAGCCATAATATCGTGTAGGAAATCTTAAAATCATTGTATAAAACTAGCAATTTTACCCCAATTTCAATCATGACAAATTATTTTAAAAAACCAAATTAATTTATATAAAGAAAAAACATTTTAAAAGCTACATCAATTTGATTTTAGTACCGACAATTAATAATTTTAGTTAAAATAATAAGAAGTTTAATAATTTTAGTTTTTAGTTCTGATATTATATCCATTTTTATTCACTTTATCTATGTACCCGCACAGTAGGATAGGCAGACAATAAAAAATTAAAATACAAAAATGCACGGAGTGTCTTAACACTAAATTCCTACTACAAAATGCGGGTAAACGTTAAGCGTAAAACAAAAATTAAGCCTTGTAAATTATATATGTACAATGGTCGTTCATGTAGGAATATATCGATTCTTTTGATTTCCTTGACCCACTATTCTAGGTCCCCTTTGTGTGGCAAAGTTATTTCCGATCCTGTTTTATTTTAAGCTTGTAACTGACACCCCACTCTCCTCATTCAATAAAATATATAAATAAACACCAAATATCGTAATATAAAATTATATCAATAATAACTTTAAAATGGCTCGTGCTACGTTTAATACTAAATAAATAATAAAATAAATAAAAATAATAATAGTTAGAACTATTTTATCGTACTGAACGTAAGTCATCCAAAAACTTTAGAGATTCAGAAGAAACCACTTTAACGTTTAAATATATATCTACTCATTTAAATATACATAATATTTGTCGATAAAATGAATGTCGCAGTTTATCTTTGATCAATTTTCAGTGATAAATATTAGGACATGAGGTCCTATCCTTGTCTCTGTTACAGTCATCTATTATTGACAGTTAAAACAAGGAAAAGATAGCATACGGGCCCCACCTCTCCCATACATCGTGAATTCTGTCCATTCCGATTTACTCCGCCCCCACTTTTTTAATGTAAGTAGCTAGAACCTATTAAAAATATGTTCTTCACAATTTACGTAAACAAAAACATTGTATGTTAATTGATACAACCTAACGCAGCCATTTGTCCTGTCCTGCCTTAAACCTGGCCGTCGTTACAGATTGTCGGCAATGCGCGGCGATGAGTTCCGCCATTCAACATGTTTTAATATAATGATTAAATTATCAAATAGTTACTTTATTATTACCAACACACGTTATAATAGGTAATATTTGAAAAAATATCTCGTGAAATCTAAGGTCGTAATCAACCTCATAGGTTCTTTTCTTTATGTTAAAAGCTGCCACAGCGCTTGACAAATGAAACATAAAACGGTAGGCTTTTTGCCAAGTTACTAACTGTTAGAAATAGCAGCATATATGATAAGGCTTATTTTAGATGGTATATGATATATATACTTTTCTTTTCTGACATTTTATTCATCTTTACTTGATTTCTGATATTGACGATCACCGGTGATCCTCCAGGACCTCCAAACCAAGAGCTGACTGTTTATAATGCTCTCCATCACTTTCAAGAGCAAGGCGGTGATAGCAATAGGCCTGTTGTTACATTAATCCGAACTTTATGATTATATATTGTTCATTTGCATACAAGGTCATTGGCTTTCCTGTCGTTCTCCACGTAGTACGGAAGATCTGTAAATATAACTATTTTAGCCTCACACTGTACCCGCACGTAGCAGGGTGGGAGGACGAAACTTGGTAACTTAACGGTAAAACACACCGGAAATCGAACCCACTACCATCGCATTTACACTCACATGCGGGCATAACCCCGGGCCACGACGGCCTCGTCTACGGACGGTAAAGATAATAAAATAGCTTAAAAGATTGATAATCGATGAAAATATTGCAAATGAATGTGAACTTACTGTAATAAGGTTACAGTACTCTATAGCAGGGGTTCCCAACCTTTATCAGCTCGCGGCGCAGTTACAAGTTTGGTATTTTTTGACGGCGCCCTACCCAAGCTAGTTCGCTATTAAAAAAAAACAGTCGAAAGAAATAGATCAGTGGCGTAGCTAGGGTATTTGCTGCCCGGTGCGGCTTGGGGGACTTGATGCCCCTTTCCTGTTGATGAGTTCTAAAAAAAAAAACAAAGTGATCGTCGACGTTGAGTTCTAAAAAAAAACAAAGTCATCGTCGACTTTGATGCCCCTTTCCTTTTGATGCCCGGTGCGACCGCCCCGCTCGCACCCCCCTAGCTGCGCCACTGAAATAGATACCTACACCCAAATAGGATCAAAAATTAAAACATCGACAATATGAAATTGAGAAAATAACAATTATGACATAAGAATAATAAAGTACGACAGACAAGTCTTCTTAGTCAATTCAATGTGACGGTTGAGCTTGCTCTCACAGTTTCTCAAAGATTTTGAGATTTCCGATTTCAGATTTAGGAACCAACTCACGGCGCCCCTTTTTACTTTCTACGGCGCACTAGGGCGCCGCGGCGCACAGGTTGGGAACCCCTGCTCTATAGATATATTTGCAAAGAGAAAGATTTCGAACTTGGCCAAAGCTTAACCGCATTGTTCTGTTGAAGTTAGCTACAGTATTCACTCGCACTTTGAAAAGATGTTATCTGTGAATATAATTACTTTCTATAAAGAAACTTCTGATTCTATTGTTACTATGTAAGTGCTTAAACCTATAGTAGTTTAATTTATATGTAATCATAATTTATGTTCTAAATATCAATTTGTATTTTGCTGATTTAATTGACAAGACATACAAAATATATATATTTACGGGTACAAGCACGCGACTGTAAAAGAGACTATTGCGGGTTAGATTCCCACTCGAAGGAATGAATTATTTAATATTTTTATTTCTAACGAGGCATAGTGCGGTGTTGAGGTCCGCCACTGAATACGCAATGTCTCAATAATTCAAGAACTGTCTTAAAAAAAGGTTCCGAGATTCCCTCTGCCTACCCTGCTATGAGCGAGATACACAGGGAAGCTAAAAAAATGTATAAAGACCCTACTTTCTTTCGGTTCTAGTTGAGTGCCAACTTAACTTAAGAGCATGGAAGAGAAAATAATTAAATAATATATAGTAATTCTTTTGAGAAGAAATGAAATGCACATGCGTTTGTCCCACAAATATATATATTATATATTTTTATTTATTAAAACTCATTAGGGTAAATTACCCTACATTTGGTTGTATATCATATATGTAATATGAAACAAGCTTATCACGAATATATCGTAAACAGAACACGTGCCAAGAGGAAGGCCAGAAATTTGGCACTGACACTTAAGGCGCAAATTATACCGCTTGGGAACTTGCTATGCATTTAGGCTAATGATAGTATGTTAATTGTATGGAGCTTAATTGTCTTTTTATAATATACTAGCGATCCTTACGCGGCTTCGCCCGCTCAAATTTATTGGTATATTATAGGCAAATTAGAAAAAATGTTCACATAAATTGTAGGCTGAGTTATTCAGATGTGTTAACTATATTTCTGTAAAGTTACATCGAAATTCGTTAAGTAGTTTTTGCGTGAAAGTAGAACAAGCAGGGGTTCTCACAAACTATTGCATTTATAATATTAATAGGAAGTTGTTACGATCATGTTTGATTTAAAAAGTTTATTTTTAAGAATAATGTTATTATTGTTTTTTTTTTTAGTTTCACGCTGTATTCTGTACACATCAGAATAGACAGAGTGAACCAAGTGTTAAGACACTCAGTTCTCCACTTTCCGCCGAATCCTGAAGGCATTGCGTATTCAGTGGCGGAATGGTTTTTAGCTTCTACTGTAGATATATTGACTTTTCTATACATAATATAAATATATTTTAATCTGCACTTCAATAGTTTAATTAAATATTTTGTTCTCTTACAATCTGTGGAACGTTTAGTTCCGAAACAATTTGCAGCGACAATTGATCTAACAATTCGATAACAAACGGTATCTGGATCGTGGAACTCTAAATGTTGACTAATTTTGAATAGCAAGTACTTATAATTCTAAGATATTAGTATCAATAATTAATATATTCACCAAGTAACATCTGTATTTAATGAATTATACAGTTTAAATCTGAACATAATTTTTTATTCATTAAAAAACGTTGGCAATGTAAGAATTATGTGTTTTTATTTTACATTTCATTACAAAATTCTCTGTATTCTCGGCCTTCCTCTTAAATAGTATGAATTTTATAAGCATAGGTGAACTATCCCTGTACATTTTTTCTGTCTCCTAGTAAAAACACGTTATAATTTGTTTCAATTAACATCGTTTCGAATATTCGATCGAGGGAAGCGATTTTTTTTTATTATGTAAAGATTTGTTATAAAATAAGAAATAGATATATTTATATACAGCGGTACAGGAGTGTGACTGTAACGCGAAGGTTGTGGGTTCGATCCCCCACTCGAAGAAATGAAATATTTATTTACATTTATATTTCTAATACTTCGCTCTGGTGTTCAGACAAAGCGCGGCGTTGAGTTCTGCTCCTGAACGCGCAATACCTCCAGAATTCCTTCTGCCTACCCTGCTGTGCGGGATACAGAGATGAATATAATTGTAAGTGACAAAAGTTCAATTCCTTTTTCTTTAATTTCATTTTCAACCATTCCAGCATTTACTAGGATAGTATTCATCCTTTGTGAACAGAGGACGGAAGATCGTCGAAATTACTTTCAATGGCCGTAATCTCAATTTAGCTGACAGTCTAAATCTGGAATTTTTGATCATCAAATATCTTTTCTGAATACCGATCGAAGCGCCAACTAATTAATACCTTTAGATTTTAAATTTATAAAATTTGCAAGCGTTTGACTGGTTGTGGATTCGATTCCCATTCGAAGAAATGAAATATTTAATATTTTCATTTCTTCGCTCTGGTGTTCCAACGTCTCGCTCTGGTGGTTCCGCCTCTCAACATGTAGTGTCAGATTTCGGCGGAAAGCAGAGAGAAGACTGTTTTAATTTTAGTTTCCTTATGCCTACCCTGCTAAATGTACAGGAACACATAAAAAAATATTTTAAATTATTTACATATCGCCTTTGTAAAGATGTAGAAGTATTTTAGTCGCAGATTCAAAACTTTATACGTTTCTTCTTTCTTTCTTCTTTTCTTTCATCAATTCAGTTTCAGATTGGAATCACAACCAACCACAGTTTACGTAATTGAGGTATCTAGCAAAGGGCACGCGGTGATCTAGTCTGGTGCATTTGAAGCACGTTTCGTTACTATTTTATGTACATAGAGTAAATAAACTCTATGAATCCAATTGGTTCATATTTATTTTGTCTATAGTATTTGATTTTCTACGGCATACTCGTACACTGTTTTGAAATTTGAGGCACGAATATCATAGTTCTACTATCATAGTTTTGTTTATGAAAAAATAAGATGAAGTATTTAGTTTTTTGTTTATCTAAATTAAGTGCTTGAAAATTGATAATTCTAATGGAATATATAATTATTTTTTATAGGTCAACAATGTCGCCATTGCCATTATTCTGTTGTTCTCTCTGAGCTACTATAAAGTCTACTTTACATTTTGCACTAAGTTTAGTAACAGTTCCTATCCTAAGTAAGTTTCATTAAACTTTTGGCTATCATGCGTAAGTCCTTTCTGTTTTATGCACCTTTCCAACCGCGACTGAGTCAATTGAATTGAATCCCACTCGAGGAAATGAAATATTTAATATTTTCTTTGCTTCGCTCTTGTGTCGAGGCGTAGCGCGGCGTTGATGTCCGATGTTGATGTCATTGCGTGTTGAGTGGCAGAACTCAACGCCGCGCTTTTGCTCGACACAAGAGCGAAGAAATGGAAATATAAACGTAAATAAATATTTCACTTCCTCAAGTGCGGATCGAACCCACAACCAGTCGGTTTTACAGTCACTTTGTGCCCCTGCGCCACTACTGGTCTCACCAGGCTATAACGTTTATAATATTAGTAGGATATAAAATTGAGTCCATTAAGGCCACGTGAAACTCGCCACGACCGGTATCTACATATTTTTCATACCACTTGAACATTTCATACCAATATGAAATAAAAGAATGAGGGAAATTGCAATTCCAATAAAAGGCACATAAGTAGGTACATGTACTCGTAGGTATATGTAAACTATGCGAGAGTACGATAAAGTAAAAAGCAATTAAGTTTCAAGTTCACATACATCTTGGCAATATATTATAATGGCCACGGCAACTAGTGCCAAATGATATAGCGTAAGCTTATTCTGAACAGGTCACAAGTTCGATATTCATTTTATATCGATGTTCGATATAAAAACTGAACTCAACATATTTAATGTTTCGTTTTTTTTGTTCTGACGTCAAAGCAAAGCCCGGCGTTGAGTTCCGTAGACGAGAAGACGAGACGAAAGACGTAATGCCTCCAGAATTCGGCGGAACGTGGGGAGCGGAGTGTCTTAACAAAAGGACCCCTGTATCTACCCTGCTAAATGCGGGATACAGCGTGAAGCTGAAAAGAAAACCTGTTATCCAATATTATCGTTAACAAAGTGAAGAGTGATTCAAAAGAAAAGGCTATGATACATAAAAATTATATTAAAATCGACAAGATTACTAATATGATGTCTTAAAAAACATCTTTTTATGCGCTTAGCAAACGGTAGATAATAAAGATGAAATAGACGTAACAGTAAGCAGGTAAGCAAAGCCGCGATAAAATGCTATACATCAACCGTAGAAACCTTTCAGCGTGATTTAATTTTTACAATTATACTGACGGCAGTAAACAAGACACCTTTTTAACAGCATATATTTTAACAGAATTAGCTTTTCCAGCTATTTTATATAGATTTCTTAGATCACTAGTATATATGTATTTATTTTCAACGAGTAAAATACTGGTTATCGATAAATTGTTGTACACGAACCATAGAAACTTTTCAGCGGGGTTTCACGCGAGCATACTGTACTGTCGCTACTCTTAAATTCGTATTGATCGGTAGATTCTACTTTCGGAAAAGCATTTTGTAAAACTCATGCATAAATAATGTAAATATTTACATTATTTTTACGACAGTATAGTACTATAACCTATATAATAGGTAATGGTTAAAGTTGAACTATCGTTTCATAGTATAGATATATCTGTTTTAAGTGAACATGTGAAATTTCTTATAGAAAAATAATTTAGGGCTAATCGTGGCGCACGGGCACAAACGTGTGTAAGCGCGACAGGTTTTGGGTTCAATTCTCAATGGAGGAAATTAAATGTTTAATATTTTAATTTATTTCCTTTGGTCATGAGGCAAAGTTTGACTTGAGTTCTTCCACTTAACATGCAATGCCTCCCCTGCAAGTTTTGGCAGAAAGTAGGGACCAGAGTGTCTTAAAACTGGGCTACCTCCTGGGCTCCTACTCTACCTGGGAAGCTGATAAATAGAAAAATGCTCAATTTAAAAAAAACTACTTTGCACACAAGAAAACGCCTGAATCTGAATATATTTATAAGGTTTAAAATAAAACATAATATAAAAAATGGTAAAACACCATTAGTGTGGTTTATAATACTGCATAGATGCAATTAAATGTGTCCTCGAGTCATTTCGCCTTCACCCATTAAACAGACGAAGTGATTAAATAAATTGCTGTAATTACACTTATTTTTAAACTACTGTTCAAATTGTGCTATGTTTTAGATATTACGATTCTTAGAATTACACATATGTAAGGAGAAAATACTGGTCAAGTTCAAGTCGAACTCGCTCACCGACGGTTCCTTATCAATTTCAGGATTGTAGGACAAGGGGAAGAAGAACATCAGAGTTACTTACTTACTTCAAGCACAATTTCAGAAAAGCCATTATATATCTTTTATATTTCATATATGTAATGTCGTCTTCCAGAAAAGTTTGTAAATGTACCGGTAAGGTGGGAATTAAGTTCATATAAGCTTTTAAGTGTTGAATTTTTCTTTAACAATGCCACAGAGAATTCTGTTATAGTCGGTTGTCGGAGCTATTTTTCCGCATTTCGCATCACACCAACAGTCTCGAGGGGTTAAAAGGCTTTCCAATATTCCAAGCTTTCACCTATATATTATATCTTATTATTATGTACAATATTATTCCTTGATAATTTCATAATTATATAGAAACTTTTTTTATAGTTATTAAGCAATACATCTTTTTCTAAAATCATATTAACAACTTTAGAGTTAAAGCTATTATATACGCTAGAATTTAAGAATCAAAATTTTAAAAATATTTTAACAAATACTTTTAAAATAAACTAACACTTAATAAAAATATCAGATTTGTGGTTAAACGATTATTAAAATTATGCCTACTTTTAAGAAAGATATATCAGTTGTATATTTAAAAAAACACACATAAATTACTTAAATATTCAAATTAACATACAAATATGCAACTTACAATATTATTTAATGTTTAATTTCGTGTAAAAATGTTCAAGAAATGCTCATATTATACGAATATGAACATTAAAAATATTTCCACATTTCAGCAGCAAATAATATAAAAGCATGAAGTTAGTCACAATAGTCGTTTTATCGCCTCCATAGGGAACGTAAGAGCTGGCTCGAGTTACGTCTAAAGAATCGACATTGCGATAGCGAGGAAATGCAACGAACGTTCTTCTCATAATTCCACTCGGAAATGTATGAATATCTACATTTTTTATTTGTGCAAATATACTTTTAAGGTGGCGTAGTGCCAAAGTATAAGACTTTATAGGCGATGGTTGCGAATACGATTCCTAGTCGTGATTTTATATTTAAACTATTATTCTGTTTGTGGCTTTGCCCGCGTGGTCTTTGTATGGACGGACTCAAATAACTATTATGAAATTATGAAACCAAATGAAAAGAACAAAACATATTTTTTTTCTTTACAAAAAAATATGTTTTTCGCACTGTTAAGAGTTATATAAATAGACAGCACAAGTCGTTCCCCAATTTCGATCCAAATTCCGAAAGAGAGCAGAGGGATGAAAACTATTTAAATTTCCCCGTATGAGGAATGAACAGACTACCGTCGCGTTTACAGACAGACACAAATGACAGACTTCTATCATAATTAACTTACCTATTCAAATTATTAATTGATTACCTCAGATTAGGCATCTCACCTCAGGTTACCTCAGGTTCTCTTGTTAGGCATTCTACGACATCCATTGTTATATATGATTGCATCGATATATATCTGAAGTCCAATCGTGTATAGTGCTTATGACACTTGATATTAATAAGCCGTTACAGATTGTTACATCTAGTTGTTTAGTACCTATATATGTGTATGTAATCGATCTATTATTGACGTCATCGCATAACAGAAGGCAGTCTAACTATAAATAGTCGAAGTAATGGTTGTGGGTTCGATTCCCCATTTGGGTAAATAAAACATCTACTTTTTCACGCTCTGATAAGATAAAGTTTCGTTTCGTTTCTTTTCACTTTATATAGAGTCAACGAGTGACAGAGCACTTAATGAAAGAGGTAGTCGTGAGAGCTTATAAGTGTTTACGAGTGACAAATGTTACGTTTTTTCCGAACATTCCGTTTCCATAAGACACTTCCATTTCCCACTCTCCGACGCATTCTGGAGGCATTGCATATTGAGTAGCGGAATTTAACGCCGCGCCTTACCTCGTTATAAGATCGAGGAAATAAAAATACAAAATGTTTCATTCCCCCAAGTAGGATGTGAACCCGTACGCTTGTGCCCTTTCGCCACGATAGCCTCATTCATTTAAGTAAAGTTTTTATTCATATAAATAACTAGCGACCTGCTCGCGGCTTCGCCCGCCTTAACTACTGAATTATTCATATAATGTATGTTTGCAAAGCACTTAAGATAATGTGAAAATTAATTAAACCCTAATGCAACCCGCATTTTCGTAATTCCAATAAGGATTTTTCAATTGTTTTAAAATAAACACAAATAAATAACACAATCTAAATCTTCTTCGCTATAGAGGCAGGCGTTTTTTTTTTTGAGCTTGTGGTTAATGCTGTTAAAACAGCGACACCGGTTGGGTAGGCACTACGTGGCTGCCTGTGAGGAAAATTAAATAGAATGCATGGGCCGGGAATCGAACCCGTCGAATCGAATCCATTCTACCACTGAACCACCGATGACTGCTCATGACGCGCTTGTATAAGCAAAACGTCGCGGGGCGCGTTTCGCAGCAAGGATGTTTTGATATTGTAACAACTTCTAAAGTACTTATTAAAATGAAAAACAGTAAAAGACAGTTTTGATTACATTAAATGGCCAACGTAACTAATATACTTATTTATATGGTGAGAGTAAGGGATAAGTAAAACTTGACTCGATACAGCTGATGTATAAACGGCGTGATGTGTTAACAATTAAATGCGTTTTTCTCTAAAATTATTCGCAATTTCGAAATTGTGTAAAAAGCAAATTTTATCTTCGTTTAACGTAGAAAATTAATAAAGTATTTTAAAGGATAAGGATTAATACCATTATGGAAAAATATCCCTCACAATAAAAAATATATTGAAATTACAATTTTTAGACTGAAATATGATCACTACACGTTATCCTTAAAAAATACGAATATGCTATCGCGGACTTTTATGTAGATCTTATTAAGAGGAACAATACTCCAGTACATTATTTTCATGTAGTACTTACCATTAAAGCAGCGCATGCGCGAAAGTGTCTCAACGGGTAGGACTTTATACACATTTATCGTATTTATGTTAATTTACATAAGAATGTACAAATAATAAACTATATATAAACCTTCCCTGAGAAATACTCGACCTAATGGTGAAAACCGCATAAAAATCCGTTGGGTGGTTTAGAAGAAGAAGAGTTAGAAAGTTCAGACAGACACAAAAAGCGACTTTGTTTTATAAGATATAGGATATTATAATCGTATAGTGCAAGCGGGCGTAGCCGCGTCCGGGCCCACTAGTTTATAATATATCCTATCCTATCCTATATCTTATAAAACAAAGTCGCTT
>JAEBDU010010017.1:0-10850 GCA_016802625.1 Heliconius numata | reverse complement strand
AAAAGGTAAAACGAAATCCTATTGTTTGATGCTGCTATAACAAAAAATACTCAAAAAACACAGTAAAACCAATATTTAAATGGGTTCCCATACAATAAACGTGTATAGATAACGTTACAGAACCCTTGGTGTGCGGGTTTGAACTGGCACTTGGTCACTGTTTAGTGTATTTACTTAGCTTATATAAATGAAATCTAGAATATAACAAAAAAAGTCAGAGGCAGTTATATAATAATTAAGATGATGATTGTGTATTAAAATCCCAAAATGTCCTAATTTTTAATTAGGTTAATAGTAAGTAACTCATGTAGGGTGAGGGACTATTAACTGTTAACTAGAACTAATTACCCTCTGGCTACATATTAAATTATTATTTAAGTTATAATTGGACGAAACAACTCATCAAATTATATTTTTTTATTTTAATATTACGAACCCTGATGAAATCACTATCGTACTCGTGGAGCAGCTCCAGTGTAAAAGCTGCATATAATTAGTAAATTGAATCCACTACTACCTATATATAATTCTGGGTAGTAGTGAATTCAATATACTCTTTACAAGCACCTACCGAAATTCCTACCGTACGAACGAAACGCTTTGAGGCTACATTCTTTATCCGCACTGCGAGAGATTGGAACTCACTGCCGGCATCTGTATTTCCTGTGATATACAATGTGGGGGTCTTCAAAGATAGGATGAATAGGTATCTTCTAGGCAAGCGTGCACCACCGTAGATCGCATCAACACTCACCAGACTTGATGCGGTCAAACGCAAGCCTATTCCATATAAAAAAAAAAAAACCTGTCAACACCCGAACACGCTTTATATGCATTCATACAGTTCACAAATCACTCATTTGCTTATTTGTATATTTTGTTTTTTTTTAATATCTTAAGTCTATGTAATCTTTATCAAGTAAATTATAAAAAGTCCTGCAAAATTATTTATAAAGTTTACAGTTTGTCTATATCGACTTTTTTTATTTTGACTTTAACTTTGACTTTGATCTCTATCTATCGAAATATTAAATCGATTTCAATAACAATTTAAATATTTTCAAAAGAAAATTATTATCAAAAGACAAAACGTGGGGTGAAATCAGGTATAGTTAATTAAAACAAAACCTCATAAGAAATCGAACATCTGGACGAAAAGGGCACAAGTGCCGTAAGATAGAAGTTTTGGTTGCCTAAATCGACCTTAGCCACACCAGCTGAAACTTTACTAAAAACTCTCTCTCTCTCTTTACTAAAAGATCTCGTAGTGAAAATATTATATAACTAAAAATCATTGTCAGGTCAATACGAATCATTAATAATCTTGTTTCATAATGAAATTAAAGATTTAAGAATTAGAACAATTATCTTAATTTTTATTACAATTATCAAGTTCATGATGATAAAAGGATTAGTAATGAATTTCAGCGGAATAGGGAGTAGGAAGTGCTAGAAGAGAAGGGAAGGGAGAGAAAAAAAATGTTATTTACACCCGAATTGTTATTTATTTATATTGATAATATCGAACTTAGCTCACTTTTTATATTTGTAGGTTTGAGATTGACATGAGATTTTATAATTTTCTAATTATTTATTTCATAATTAGTATCTTTTATGTAGAATTATAAAAAAATATCATATTTTTATCGGATGTTTCATCTATCTCCTTCATATGCAGATAACCAACGTTTAAGATAAGAATTATATATAAATTAAAAATCCTACACCTAAAAGATATCAGTTATTAGTTTTAGGCATAATGAACTACCTCATACTTTCTGTTTTTGTACAAATTATAATTTCTCAGGTAATTGATACTCATTAACAATTATTTAAAGATACACTATACTTTATAACCTTTTTATATATGATATATCTTCTCATTACAGCCAATTTACAGCCAATTAGTACCATTGGGTAGCAAATGTGGTTGCCTCGACGTGCCAGTAGAACGAAGATGCGAGTGTTACGACGTTCCAATTTTGCCAAAACAGGATTTGATTTCATCTATAAGTAATATTGGTTACGGAAATCAAAATCAAAATATTTTACCATATAATAATATTTTTGGCAACCAATTTACAGACATTGTACCATATAATCAAAACATCGCTTCCAGTTCATTTAATAGTTTGCCATTCAATATGTTAATGCCAAATAGAATGGTGACAACTAGGAGCTTGTCCGCATTGAAAATGCCAACGCCAATGCAGCAGTTAAACGGAATGCCAAGCTTTATAAATGATTTCCGCCGTAACGATGTGATTAATTTAAAATCACGACTGGCAGAGTTGGCAGGATTGGCAATGTCCTCAGCAAACATACTGTCAGCCTTGCCAGCCTTCCCCAACAATTTATATACAAATACTAATTTTAATCCATTACCAATGCAAGATTTGGCGATGAGCAATTTGGGCTTTAGACCGAATCCTTACAATTTTCAAAATAATTTAATGAATAGATTGTTTTAATAATGTTATGAATTATTAGTTTTAATATATAATTTATTTTGTTGTTTATTATGAAATATAAATATTAAAGAATTTTAAAATATTTCTTGTAAGCTACTCATTTAAAATTCCCAGTTATCAACTATTTAGATTACTTCAAATTCACCACTACAATACTGCAACTAACAGCTGTTTGGTTACTAGTCTTGCGAATTAAACAAATATTTTTGTATCAAATAGTTCATTCATCGAGAACGGCGTAGTCTATATTATATTAATGTTGAAAAATATTACAAGCACTTGAGAATGTGAGCTGGTACGAAAGCTTTGCTTTGTAACAAATGTACATGTATAATGTAATACAGAAAAACAATGTATTACAAATGATAGCTTAAAAGAAGTCTTTGTCATAACATATCTATCTTTTAAGGCTCACTGTAATGTTTTCTTATTGATTAAGTTTGTTCTAAAACAAGGAAATATTTCCTAATGATATGAATATACTCGTAATAATATATATTATCATAATTAGTTACTTATTCATTACAAGTATTTTATTAAAACCAGATTTTAAACCCTCTCGTGACGGTTGTGGGCTCGTTTCCCACTCGATTCCATGAGTCATCGTCACTTCATTTCTTAACTTTAAAAAATATTATATTTTCTATAAAATATTCTAATCTGTCTAATACCACGGTGCCCTCAACATTTTACAGTAAAACAAAGCAACAAAATACATAAGAGTTGCAGGGGCACAAACGTGCGACTGTAAAGACGACAGGTTAATGGTTCGATTCCCACGCAAACAAATTAAATATTAAATATTTTCATTATAGCACTGTGATTACAAGGCAAAATGTGGCGTTGAGTTCCGCTAATTAACTCTGGAGCTAAAAAAATAACATAAAAATACCACGCAATAAATATACTTAAAAATGTTATTTTTAAATCTAACAAGGAAGTTGGAATCGTTTTGCGGACACGTACATTATGTTATTATACCAAAGAAAATAATGTGATTCACTTAAAAATGATAAATAGCTACAATAAAATAAGTAAAACAAAGCACTACAAATGTTGACCTATCATGAAAAGGACGGTGTATTTGATTTCGTATATTATAGTGATATTTGTAAGTGAAAAATTTATGTACTTTGAGGTGGTGCGTTATATCTTATATATCTTGTTGGTTTATTTTTCATTTTACCTGCGTGGAGCAGGGTAGGCTAGGAAAACCTAGTGTCAAGACACTCTGCTATCGATCACTTCTAGACAGTACATGCTGAGAGGCGAAACTCAACGCCGCGCTTGTATTCCCTGAGTGGGAAAATAAAAATAATTCACGCAGTGGAAAAGCTTGTTATGTTGTAGGCAAGATTTTGCAATTTGTAATGATTTATTTTTTCATAATAAACAAACTTGTACAATCTTAGTACTGAAAACCGTTTTCAAGAAGTTTTTTTGCAATTGGTGTAATAATAAAATAGTTATTTTTTCATATTTTTAGATAATGAATATTTATCCAATGGCACTTGGATGGACGATGAGACAAAATTTTAACCATTTTAATCGACCTCAGTTTCAGACTTTTAGTAGAAGTCCGGCAATCGGGCCAATGTTTTTGAATGCCAACTCATATTTGGCTATTTTGCCAAAGCATTTGCCAGTTATTCCAGCTCCTGATGTAAGTTGTAAATTATATAATTACATTTACTTTAGAATTTATAATTTATTTAATAGTACATAATTCAATATTAAAATATCAATCCAATTTTACAAATGCAAAAAAATCATTGAGTCGTGTTTACTGTCACATACTGCTGCCACCACTGGCCGCGGCACAATGGCCTAAAGATATTTTAAGAATAAAAATTTCATTATATCTCAAGAACTTCTAATTTTCAGGCAGCTTTTATACCGGAACCAATTATTATAACGGAGAAAACAGCAACAGTATTTCATAAAGTCCACAAAAGACATGAACAAGATGATCAAAAACAAGAAATAGAAATAGAACTCGATGAAGAAGGCAAAGAAGGGACTGAAAAAAATTCTTTATATGAATTTAATGTTGACTACGATTTAGATGAAACAACATCTGATGTGTTTGAAGAGATTATTAACGAAAACTACTAACTAACTAACTAGGATTACAATTATATGATATGACGCTATTGCAGCCCAGTAGCAAGGCAACGCGAGGCTTTGAGTTCCGCCACAATGTTCACAAATTAAAGTTTCCGGACGTATGCACTCATTTTGTATGAATTTAATTACAAATATAAGTTTGTAATTATTTTTTCTATAAATTTTCACTTTTCGAATTTTTTTTCTTTACTTTTTTATTGTAAGTTCCCACTTAGCTGAGGAGACCGTCTGGCGCAGGGGCACAAAGGTGTGACTGTAACGCAACGATTGTGAGTTCAATCCCCTCCCGTCGTCTCTACTATAACTCTATGTCGAACTCACGTTCTGTTCCTCACGTGCTGTTCCATTAAGTCACAAGTGCTTCAAATATTTAATATTGGGAAAATAAATGATTTATTGCCTTAATTCTTATCAAGATTTTCAAAATCTTAAGTAACATACAAGTTATACATAATAGGCGATAACAGTATTTGATAATTTTATAAAACTTTATATAAAGATATAAAACATGAAATAGGTACTATCATTATTACTTTGAACATTATGGGTTTTATGGGGCTTTTGTTTTGTGTCTTTTTATTTGAGGTAAGCAATTTAAAAATTTATTTTACATTTGCAGGATGTACATAGTAGGGTAGGCAGAGAAAATATCTTATTTAACCATTTCCGTTCTCTATTTTCCGCCGAATTTTTGAGGCACCAAATTCGAAGCCGAGGAATTTTTATATTCATAATATATAAACAGTGCGACATCGTTTGAGTGTAAGCGCGATGGTTGCGGGTTCGATGCGTTTGCTTACTGTGCTATGTGCGAAAAGGTGTAAAACTGTTTTTTCTTTGTTTTATAACATATGTACATGGTTCTAAATATATAAATTGAGAAAATTACTAAAAACATTTCTCTTACAGATTGCAACCGCCCAAATTATTTCATATGTGCCACGAAATAATATACCGTCTAACATTATAACGAATCAAGCTCAAAATGTTTTAGCTAACTTGAACGGTGTCAGACCAGCCACTAATATGGGAATACCCGTAGCTAGAAATATGCCGAATACCATAACCGCCATGCCAGTTGCTGCCAATGGGGCTTCATTTATACCTGTAACTAATACAATAAATGCTCAGATTGCCAATTCAAAAATTGCCAACGATCAAGTGGCTAACATTCAGCTCACTAATGCACTTAACTCAAATATCATACTTGGTGAACCAGAAGTAGCTGCCATCAATAATATTAACATTGCAAATGTTGCCAATGACAATTTAGTTGCATTCGCTGGCAACATGGCCAATATAAATGGCAATAATATTGCCACTTTTAATCTTGGCAACGCTTTCACTGTGACCAGTGGTTCTCCTGGCAACCAAGCATTTGGGATACAATTACTGGCCGAGGCACTAGAAGTTGGTGGTACAGTGGCCGTCAATGGTCAAATACCGATCTTTGGCACGGTCGCACTTAATGGCAATCTACCTACTGATGGTTCTGCGTCTGTTAGCTACAGCTGCGGTCGACCACCAGCGGTTATAACAAATGTTTAAAGTTCAAACGAAACGAGTTTTAGTGGTTGTGTAAATATATTTATTTATGTTATTTAAAACAGTAATAATAAAACAATGACAAAAAAAATATTTTTTTCTTCATGTTCACATTTAAGTATAACGTCTCTATCATTATACTAAAAATTAAATAAATTTGAAATCTATATCGTAACCTACATTGTGGCAAAAATGATTAATAATGAATTTAATATTTATAAAATTATAATAAAATAACAAAAAATAAATTTTGCTGTACGTGTAAAATATATGTTCAAAGTGAAAATTTGTTATAGTATATTATATGAAACATAAAAAAATATGATAAGACACATATTAATTAGGTACAAATTATTTAATATTAATGAAATCTGAATAGAATGAAAAAAAAAACCAATTGTTTCATATTTTTTTGTAATTAACTGTCGGTGGGCGAACTCGCGTTTGTCCGATTTTTTCATACAAACAATAATTTTATTAACAATATCAAACAACAAAACATCGACAAAAGCTAATTCAATAAAACAGATATAAAAAATAACTCTTTTGCAATTTTGTTGAACAGCGTACTTCAAATTTATATAACTTTTTGATTTATTAACCGATTCTATTGATGAATGTTGGGCGAAGCTTGCCTAAATCCAACAGTGAAAATTGCATTCAAATCGATTAAGCCGTTTCTGCGATTAGTGGGAACAAACGCACAGACAAAGAGTTAAATTAAAAAAAAAATGTTTTGGGTTCTGTTACACTAATAAAGGCTCCTAGTAATAGTTTTGCCGATATATCTTTTCTATACAGACACCGATCAGTTACGATTTTATTTTATTTTTTCTCTATGTCACGGAATTCAAGACCCCGTTTTGTCTTACCGTCTGGTAAGACTTGCATATTGATTACGTCATTGTGCCGCGGCACCACTAGTACTAATTATTGAATTTCGTTAATGTCTATATCTTAAATAATGTCGCGATACACCAATGTACATATAAATCGTTGTTACTATGCTACATGTTTAAACGCAGTTTCCACTAATTATAACAGATTGTGATTTTCAAATAATACTCATGAAATATTTAACAACACATTTTATTATAATCAATAACACAATAATTACATCATCAATAACAAAACAAATAAATAAACCCCAAATTATTGTCCGACTTGATTGTTGCATCCACAATTGCTAGCAAGCGTGACTGTGCCACCAGCTGGCACGGTGCCTTCGAACGTGACAAAGCCAATCACTGGCACATTTCCGGATACAGCCGTTGAACCATCTACTGGCAACGTACCTCCGATGGCTACGTCACCGAACCCAACCGGTGAAACTCCGGATATTGGCATTCCACCTAATGATAGACTATTTAGTCCCAAGCCGTTATTGGCATTAATATCGTTTGCTGCGTTTGCAGCAGCTGCACTTGCAGCAACGCTTGCAGCAGCAGCAGCACTATTAGCATTGTTAATTGAGTTAGCCAAGCCATTGTTATATGCTAAATTACTGGCTATATTGCTTCCATAAGGCGTGTTACTTGCTAGTCCATTGGCTGCTACTCCCGCAGCTAAATTATTTGTTGCTAATGCGTTGCCAAAGTTATTTGTAGCTGCTAATCCGTTATTCATCAAGTTATTTCCGAAACCAATGCCTGGTAAAACTTGGGAAAGTGCATTCTAAAACAAATTATTATTTGATAATAAATTGATAAAAAAAATGAGATGGATTTAAAATATGTGTAGTATAACGACTGACTGTAAGCGATAGTTGTGAATCGATCCTCAAACGGAAATATTTTTTTTACGCTCCAGTATGACAATGTATATAGCATTAATTGTCATACACCATTATTTTTCCTTTTTTTAACTTCATGCTGTTTCCCGCACATGGCAGGGGGAACCCGGGAACATAGCGTTAAGGTACTTCCGTTCCTTGTCTTAATGACAAGAATTTGTTCTTAATTTATTTTCACTTATTAAGTTTGTATAAAAGATAATATTTAATTGTAATTACCTGAAAAATGCAAACAACAAGCCAAACAAACAAAAACTTATGCATCTCTACAGTACCTATACTAAAACGTTAAACCAATGTGTGTCGACTTTCGAACTTGCATGTCTTATAAATTATTTTATATCGACAAAATGTAATCTTACTCAATAATAGAATGTACGTGCTTTTAAACAAAACTAAGAAGAATTATCAGATATTAGTAATGGAAAATTGTTATCTTATCTTTTTTGAGATTAACGAAATTATAATAATTATCTGACGACAATCATTTGGCGCAATAGTATTAGTTTACGTAGGCATTTGCAGCGGAATTTTCAGAATAGATTTTTATTATAGGTACGAGTATTATGTTGAAGTCCTCATATCGCAGTGGAGAGTGACACTGTATACCTGAAGGTTATGGATTCGATCTCAAGTAAGAAAATGACTATATTATTATAGAGGGAGATCGGTCATGACGAGAACGCAGGGCATAACCGGCCCCAGATATTTAAGCCATGACAAAGAAGCACAAAGCAGGCCGAAATTGTGGGTTCGATTCCCTCGATGCCCACTCGACGAAATGAAATATTTAATATTTTCATTTCTTCTCTCCGGTGTCAGAGGTAAAACGAGACGTTGAGTTCCACCACTCAACGCGTAATGCCTCCAGAATTCGACGGAAAGTAAGGAGCGGAGAGCTCTGCCTACTTTGCTTTGATACAGCGTGGAGCAAAAAATATATATTCAAGTATTTATAGGAAAAACAAAACACACCTAATGAACAAGGTGTGTTTTGTTTTTCCTAATAAGCAACTATTTTGCATCGATCTTTACTCCACTAGTGCCCAATGGGTCTACTGCAATTTGCTAACTCAGGCTTAGGCTTTCTTCTGTAGGTCCAACACAAAACTTTTTTACATTATGTATTTATATATAGACTAGCGGACGCGCGCAGCTTCGCTTGCCTATTTAAGGGTGAACTCTAATAACCCATGAAACATGTGTTCAATGAAATATTTTTAAGAGTCTAAATTTCAAATTTTATAAAACTCGGTGGCGATTTAAAGATTGTTCCATACAAACTTTCAACCCCTTATTTGCACCCTTAGGGGGTGAATTCTAGAAAACCATGAAACATATGTTCAATTAAATATTTTTAAGAGTCTAAATATAAAATTTTATACAAATCGGTGGCGATTTAAGAATTTTCCCATACAAACTTTCAACCCCTTATTTGCACCCTTAGGGGGTGAATTCTAGAAAACCATGAAACATGTGTTTAGTTATATACGTTTAAGAGTCTGAATTTCAAATTTTATAAAAATTGGTGACGATTTAAAAAAAACCTATACAAACTTTCAGCCCCTTCTTTGCACCCTTAGGGTGAGAATTCTAGAAAACGATGAAACACGTGTTCAATTAAATACTTTTAAAAATCTAAATTTCAAATTTTATAAAAAGCGGTGCCGATTTAAAAATTTTTCCATACAAACTTTGAACCCCTATTTCACCCCTTTAGGGTTAAAATTTTTAAAAATCCCTTCTTAGTGGATGTCCAGATTACGAAAGTAAACTTTTGTCCAAATTTAACGTTTCTACGCACAGCGGTTACGGCTGTGCGTGCGTCTTACCTCAGTCAGTGAGGACAAGTCCATTTATATATATAGATTTACTAGTATAAATGATGATCTCATCTCCTAACATGTATTTTTATTTTTATGAAATATATACATTTATTTAAATATTTAATTCCTCATTTCGAATTATTTCTTCATTATTTTTATTAAAACAAGGGACTGTAGATTTAAGTATTTCTTTTGTATTCCAACTCGATATCTCCAAGCGTTTCTGAGATAAAGGTTTTTGGCAGACAGATTGACAGACAGATAGACAAACGGACGGAAAACAAAGTGATCTTATAAGGGTTCCTTTTTTCCTTAAAAGATACGGAGCCCTAAATAAATACATTAAAAAAGTAAGTTTTCTTATAGAATTACAAAAAAAATACGTGTGTAACACACATAAGTTTTTTAATTATATTACAAGAAAAGTAAATAAAATTTCGGATTAGCTGAACAGTATTAGCATTCAAAACAGTTCTTTATAATTATTTATTTTGTTTTTTAGCTTCACTCTGTATCCCGCACATAGCAAGCTAGTAGAGAGAATCTGGGAACCCAGTGCTAAGACACTTCGCTCCCATTAAGACATTTCCTTTCCCCACTTTGAGCCGAATTCATGGGACATGCGTGTTGAGTAGAGGACCTCAAGAGCCGCACAACCTGTTGCCGTTTACTCCGCGCCACGACTGGCCACAGTCTTTAATTAAATCTCATTTTTTTAATTGGAATTCTCCACCAGAACAGTTAAATATACACTATATTTTCTACGTATTATAAACTACTTCTAACTATTTATGTGCAAATATTAAGTTATAAAGTGTAAAAAATATATACAATTTACGTTTTGTTTTAATTTAGCCAGAGAATATACATATTACTAGATGTACATGTAGGTACATATAATATGCAACTGCAATATATTCAACGTGCAATGGGCAATGCTTAACTGTAACTGGAATATAGGAGGTACTTGTATAGTAAAATGAACTTGCTATCTTGTAAATAGTTTAATTAATCATGAAAACAAAATGTACAATTCTAGTATATGTAAGGTGCGTTGCCACATCCGCATCCGCAGCTACCGGTTATGGA
>JAEBDU010010016.1:0-13400 GCA_016802625.1 Heliconius numata | reverse complement strand
GAATTAATGTCTATTGAATGTAATGCAGGATAGCTGCCAGCAAATGTGATAGATTGTACCATCGATTTTGAAAAGAGCAACTGTTGAGTTTCTTGCCGGCTCTTCTCAGCAGAACTGCCTTCCGAACCGGTGGTAGCTTTTTGTTCATATGTTCATTCGACGATTCAAAAGTGCTTGTTATAAGTCTATTTGAATAAAGAATATTTTGAATTTTTGAATTTTTTTGAATTTGAGATACGGAACTCAACGCCGCACTTTGCTTGTCTCACCGTCGGAAACAAAACTATAAATGTAGTTTACACAAGTCATATGAAAAAGACTTTATATGACTGAGGAATTATTTCTACTAAAGGCTTTTGAAGGCCTTTGTTATTTCCACCGGAAACAAGTTTATGGAAATCCGCTTACAAAATTATTTTTAAAAAATATGAGCGGGAATGTATATTTTTCAACTTTATGTTTTTCATTTGCATTGTTTATTGTGTACAGAGGAATGAGGAATCTCTCTGTTTGTTTTGTTCTAGTTTACATTTTTATTTGGTATCACAATGTTAGTATATCTTTCAATGTTAGGATTATAAACATTTTATACGTTTCTCATAGGCTTTTTTAATTTATTGGCTTTTGTGATTTCCTAAATAACATATTTTTTATTTTAGTTTTATTGATATAGACGAAGAAATGAAAATATTAAATATTTAATTTTCTCGGCTGGAAATCGAACCCGCAACCCGTCGAGTTTATAGCTTTACATGCTTGTGCTCCTGCGCCACGACTGGCTTTTCAATATCAATATTGCTTTTATATAAAACCATTACAAAATGTTTTTCCATTATTACATTCTAAGTCCAACATCCGGCTATTATATAGTATATTATAGCCGGGGAAGGTTCCCCGAACTTATTTACGAGGGATCGACTCCACTAGATCCTTTTAAAGCTCATTGGCCTGATATTCATAGTTCCGTTGCTATCACTGAAAACTATTTTCTATAAATATTCATTGTGTGTTTAAATAAAAAATGGCGGGGTAAGCAGAAGGATTGTTATGTGTGTGTGTTGTTTTTGCGAGCCTTAAAAAAATCAGCTATACACATAGCATAGATAGGCAGAAACCTACTTGTAGGAACCTAGTGTTAAGACACTCCGTTCCCCATTTTCTGCCGAATTCTGGAGGCATTGAGTGTTGAATGGCAGAACTCAACGCTTTGCCTCGACACCAGAGCGAAAAAATGGAAATAAAAACGTAAATAAATATTTCACTTCCTCGAGTGGGAATCGAACCCACAACCATCGGGTTACAGTCACATCCTTGTGCCGCTGCGCCATTGGCAACGGTATCAAAGCCGCAGGGAATAGTTATACACGTAATATATTAAACGTAAAAACCAACGAATTAGTACAACTGTAGCATCGTTTTACTTTTTCTGCAATCTACAAGCAATGTTAGCCGTCAGCTATGAAAGTAAAGCTAGTATGGAAAATGCCTTACATTTTAGAATTCATCACACAC
This sequence comes from Heliconius numata, assembly GCA_016802625.1. Lineage (NCBI taxonomy): Eukaryota > Metazoa > Arthropoda > Insecta > Lepidoptera > Nymphalidae > Heliconius > Heliconius numata. The sequence continues at coordinate 11,888 of JAEBDU010010016.1, read as the reverse complement.
TTCCACAGAGATGACGGAACGATTCCAATATTTGTGTAGCTTTTGAATTGAGCCCGCGCGAGCTTTTAACTTGCCTTTCGTAGCTACAGCGTAGACTCGTAGACCTAGCGTAGAACTAGAGTAATAAAAATAAAACATAGTTTTGGAACTTAATTTTATTTTTTTATTTATTTATTAGTTAAGTCAGAGAGTTAAGTATCATAATTATCATATAAAGTCATATACATAATTATGTCAATAATAAAAATTCCTCTCGGGGATATAACTAACTTCATTAAAAAATGGTTGTTTTTGTAAGTTAAACCAAACCTTGTGTTGAGTAGCACCACTCATCATGTGTCTGGAATTGGATAGAAAATTCAGAACATTTGTTGCACTTTATAAATAAATAAGTTAGGTTTAAGGTAAATTATATTTAACTGGTCTGATAAGACGAACCATGTCTTTAGGAGAACGGAATATCGTTGCGCTCTTTTTTACCTCTCTTGCTATATGGAAGATACAGTGTGGAACAGAAAAAATGTGAATATATATGTTAAGAGAGAAATACTGTTTTAAAGTGAACACAGGGAGAAGCCTATGCGTAGTACAAAATTTTAGGAACACAAAGGGGAATAAACGTAAAAACTACAAGTTTTTTGAAATACCGTGTAACAAAACCCCGCTGGTTTTAAAGCAGAAAACTGATATTTTCATATTAATTCAAAAACTCGCGCTGTACCGCTGACCGTTTAAAATAATAAAAATTGTTTTCAGTGACTTTTGAAATACGTCCGAATGCTCTGAATGCTACCTGTATGGAGAAAATGTTTGATACAATTTTTTTGAAAAATAGAAAAGGAACGACCGTTGCAACTAACCTCTTTACAAATTGGAAAAACTGTTTAAATGGTTTTTTTTATTTGAACTACAATTTTAACTCAATTATATATACATACATACGTATGTTAGCGAATACTGTAAGTTAAAATATTTGGTGAGGTTATGATTCTACTAAGCCTGCAACAATACAGCGTGAAGCTGACGAAGACTGGCAGTTTCCCATTGAAATGATATTCAATTGACATTAATTCTTAATATCCTTCTTAGGATATATCCTTCCTTCTCCTTCAAATATCCCCGAACAGAGTAATATTTGATGGCTTTAGTTCGCGAGTCACGATTATGATAGCTCGTTTAAAACATTCATCCACACATATGTGTTTTATGACTGTATCACATGTTATTGAGCTATAAAAGGGAAACAGACGTCTGGTACATTTTCCTCGTAGATATGATTTAAACTACGTCTTGGAAAATGTGATGTGTTCGACGTGTAAACGCGAAGGTAGTGGGTGCGATGGTCCACCGTATCCACCGTATGTTGGGGACATTGCGCGTTGAGTGAAAAAACTCAACACTGCACTTTGTCTTCTTTATAGAGCGAGGAAATGAAAATAATTAAATCCTCTAAGTGGGAATTGAACCCACAACCGTCTCGTTTACAATAGGACGCTCTGCCACTGCGCAACAACGGCCTTAAATATTTATACGAGGTAGATTATTTTTAGTTTACTGAGATGCGGTCTCCGAGATTCGACTTCAAAATTGAGATGCGAGATCAAAACTATAAAATATTTATTTTAAAATTATTTTTCACGTTTTAGTTCGTTTTTGGAAGTCTGTTTTTCCTTTTGTTAAAAATTAATTTATTTAAATATTAATTATTAACTCTGTAAATTCTTCTCTGACAACCCTACCACTGCTGCTCGCCTGTATATGACACACTCCTATAAACATCAATTGCCTACTCTGACCTCAGCACCTCACACTTCTTTCCCCGTAGTAGGCAGAGAGAATCTGCTATCAAGATTGAAGATAACCCAATCTTCGCATTCTGTCGCACCTGTCGTTACTGAGTGACTGAGAAACAACACAAAGTACAAACTGAAAGACTTAGGAAGTTGAAATTTAGCACGTAAGGGAGGAGTAGTGCTCCTAATAAAGGCTTTCTCAAAATTTCTACGTGAAAAAAAAAATGGAAAATTTTCATTTCACCTCTTATAGTGCTTTAGTAACTTTTAAAGTATTAAAGCATTAAAGTATATTCTTTTAATAGTTCTTTAAGCTTTATGTAATGTTCCTATAAAATAAATAGTTCTTGTTAGTTCTTTAGTAATGATCGATGTTAGTGTTCGTTCCGGTGTAACGCATTACGGGGCGATGTGTCGCTGTAGTGCACGCGACCTATTCATATAATGTCATACAAAATTAAACTTTTAGACAATGTGATAAGGTAGTTTATTCATTGCGAGCGGTTATCGTAGCCATTGCCGCAATTAAATACGTATTTAGCGGTACACTCACCTGTGCCTATTGGGAAAATGTAAATCCTACACACCGTACCAATATATTTATATATAAACAATATATAAATAAAATAAAATAAGTAATTAATATCACAAGGGCTAATGATCGCCAAATTATTTGTTTTTGGTATTTTGTAAATTTTGGATTATGTTACCTTTTACATTAAAAAAACAGGATCATAATCAGTTCAAAGAGACAAAGTTATAAGTTTGACTCTTTTGGGTCCCGAACAAATAGTATAAATACTATACTTACACTTGTCTCTGGTCGGGGGAAAAGGGATTTACGCTCCCTCAGGTAAAGTTAGCTTACTGTCAAAACATTGCGCTCCTCACTTTCCATTGTTTCCCAGTGTTTGAGTATTTCGAATGTCTCTTAATTTCTGGTAAAGTAAGTAAATGAGAATATTGAATATCTCATTTTCTCAACTTTACCACCACCAGAGACGAAATACTCCAGATATATACTCGTATGTATTTGAGTAATAAGATTGGATAAGTAAGTAGCTTTACGCTGTATGCCGCACATAGCAGGGTAGGCAGAAAGAACCTGGGAACCTAGCGTAGACTGAACTAGAACTTGATTATATGATTATTACTTGTTTTCGCCACTTATCGAATCTGAAAGTGTGTTCTCAAAGAACACAGTATGTGCAAAAACAAAGTAATTATAAATTATAGAGTCGTGAGCCTCATCGTGTATTCATAGCGGCGGTCGCTCTTAACGAGATTTAGTAGTCTCTGTAGTCGAAGTGTGCTGAAGGGGGGGTGGCTACCTGTACTTGACGATAATAATATAGGTATGCCGTCGTGGCTGTCACGGCTCAGCGGTACTGATCGGTTGACTGTGAACTTAAGGGTTCTGAGTTCGATGCACATTCGGGGAATCACATTGAAACTTAATTAATTACAATATTTTGATAGGAACTGACCATTGCTAATTACTAATTGGTGGCCCATTTTGTTCTAGAGGTACCAAATTTACATGTTATTTTATAGCGACAATGTTTTTGTCTTGATATATTTGTGAAATGAATGTCTAGGGTAGAGGTTTGTTTAACTAAGATTAGGGCTTCCCCAAACAAACCCCATAAGAAGTTTTCTTCTAATAGAAACGTAAGAACAGGTCATGTTGTCATGTGGTGGAAATCCTTTTGGAAGTAAGTAATTATTTAGACACTATTAGTATTCCGGAGACGTCGCGTGGAGCCATTTATAAAGTGCTTCTGGAACACGCGACAGCTTTGAGTTATTTGTGACGTACGACGTGTTTTATGTTTCTTTTTACAAAAAATAATTCAATAAAAACAGTCTGGTTGAAATAATTTTATTCAAAATAAGAAGGTACATTTTTCGTGAACGTCAAATACCGTACCACCAGTTCCTTAAGCTTACTGCCTCAGACTTAAGGTGAACTGGCCCAAGAAACTGAGGGGGGAAAGCAAAATATAGATAATATGTAAATATGAAACCGTCGTCTGACTGTAAGTACAAAGTTGTGGGTTCGATTCCCGTGTGGTAACCAGGTAAAGTGTGGTAGAGTTCTGTTTGTCGATGTCTCGAGGTTCCCTCTGGCAGGCTGTATGCAGTATACAGCGTGAAACATAAAATCAACAATAGTAGCTTTTTTTAAAAATCTACTATTTTAGAATTGAGCTGATCTAAAAAGATATTCGAACCCACTTAAGAGCCTGCAAAGTCCTAAAGAGCCTAACTTCGTGTCAAGTTGAAATACTTGTACTTCCCGTGGACCGACAGCTATAAAATTTGGTATTGTATGTGACAACTTAGAAACATAGAAAATTTATAGGTATTTCACAAACAATGAGGAACCGAACTGTCTTAATGGGAACAGGTGCCTGCCTGCCTGCCTGCCTGCCTGATTTTGCTGCCACAAAATTAGTTCTTTGCCTGGTAAAAAAAAACACATTTTCGATAATACATTTACATATTACATATTGTCACAAATAATATCGCTGGTATTTTTTTATGAGTCACAGAGTAATGTATTAGTTTCCGCGAGTGACGGCTGACTCGCGTGTATTATGCACGTCGCGGCGTTGTGAGCTTAATATGCTTTTATTAAAACCGTGCTTGTAAAGGTTTTCCTGTTACAAATAACTTTGTCTTATGATTTTTTAATGTATACGATGTTTACATTTTAGGGTTCCGTGGAATGGCATAAAACAAAACCTTAGAGTTTCGTTATTACTATCTCTATGTCCGTGACAATTTTAAAAATATGTAGATGTCAATGAAAATGGATTCGGCCGAGATAACCTACGATTTTCGAGATATGACACAGTTTTATTAGTAGAAGACTAACTTATTTTTTCTGACGAAAATTAATACTGGATTTTGGAGTAGGTAATATAAGCTTGATACAACGGAATCCTTCACGAGCGAGGCCAAATCTCACTTTACCATTTTTATTTAAATATCATAATGCAGGTGCAAGCTCTGGATATAGCGTTTCGGGAGGCAGACAGTTCTTTAAAAGATTGTTCTTAAGAGGTGTAAAAGAACGCTTTGTGAAATGTATGTATGTACGCAAGTATGAGTAGGGAATGGAATATGTTAACACAAGGTTGAATTCGACGGAAATACGACGATACGGAAATAATACGATTTCGACGGGCTATCCTGCTGTGTGCGGGATACAGTGAAGCGTGAAGCTGATTTTTTTATAAAGCCGAAAATTGAGGTAGAACCGAACTAGAGCCATCTCAAGTACTGCTTTAACCCCATGACGTCATTATACATACATTAAAATATTCATATATTATTTAAATTAAAGTAAATTATAGTTCTAAGGAACCCAATAATATATCACGACGATATAAAAGTAAGAGGACACACCCCTATCTGATAACGTATCAGCTTCACTCCTGTGAATTATGTCTCGAGTGAACTCCAGACCCTCTGGGATTTATGACCTCATTAGAAAACCACAACCTGCGGTCTATTGTTATACTGGCGTAGAAACTCTTCCACTTGTTGCGTAGACAGTGGGTTTGATATCCGTGCGTACCGCAGCGTTTGGCGCTCTGTTGTCTCTGAATACCCCGCTATGGATAAAGCGTGAAGTTAAGTTAAGTTAACCGCTAAGCTATTACTTATACAGAGTATCTTGGGTTTGAAGTCGTGACATGCCTTTTATATTTGTTAAGCGCACATAGATACTTTTTTTCATCTTCACATATGCTGCACGTAGCAGGTTAGGCAACCTAGTGTTACTATACTCCGCTTCCCATTTTCTACAGAATTCTTGAGGCATTGCGTGTTGAGTAAAACTCAGGCTTGCAAACGTATTGCAAAATTTAATTAATGTTTATACTCTATTCGAAATATCATGTATTCACAAAGACGCACTGGACTGGACGATCTCTTAAAATAAACTATAATTCTGTATAAATACAAAATTGAAGTAAATTCTCGGAGCTTCCATATTCTGCAAAAACTTTTATTTGGACAATTAGAAATGCAAAATCCAAAATTAGAATAAATGATTAATGAGAGCTGTGCTCGTTCTGAGCTTCCTTCCGCTGGCGACGGACGTCTCAGCTGGAATTGAATTTGATTTTAAAATTTTAACTTATATTTGTTTTTATGCATATAAAAAAATCTATTATGTACATCTGTTTGTGATTTCTAAATGTACAATCACGTTTTTTAAAGTGCATATGGTTATTGACATGATAACATAACCACCAATTCCTACAAGTTCGGAATTTACCTACGCGGAAAGGATCGCGCGTGTGAACCTAGATAGATATTAAGTAACGCTTAGTTATTATTTTTCTATTAAAGAACTAATACTATTAGAAAGCTGGCTCCGACGGGCTGGAACCGATTGAAATAAAACAAACAATAAATGTTAAGTGAAGTTAGACAATATGTAATAGTGAAAACTTAATTTAAATCAGCGAAGCAGTTGTTGTTGTTTTGTGTTTTATTACACAGATAAATGCCTCTAATAATAGTTTGTTGTTTTTATATTTTACGTGTACAGAAAACAGTTTGTAAGAATTTTATTATATTTATATGTATAAACAAATTAATTAATAAAATCTGTCGCTGTACTTAGTGGTCGGTGTTCAAGAAGGGGTGTAATGAGCTCTGACCCAACTTCGTCGTCAGGCTCGTCGGGTTCGTGTCGTCGTCTACATTAGACCAGCGAAGCGTGTTTTAGAATGTTAACATAGATATAAGGCTTAACTGTGAACATGAGTTCAGTCACTCAACGCGTATAGAATAGAGTGGTTTATTACTAGTTTTTCTCTGTCTAGAATAGGATTGTTAAGAAAAAGAAAATATTACCTCGTCATAGTAATAAAAGCACGGCGTTAGATCCGCCTCTCAGCGTGCCCTGGATTTTGCGGAATATACGTGAAGCAAAAACAATCTGAGTATTCCATCGAAAGAGAAATGCTCATTATGAGTGTTGAACACTACTTCATATTTTATTAAGGATACCCACTACTAGTACTGTCTGTATTGAAGCCAAAAACATCGTTTAATTGTAGAAATTGGTAGATGTTGACTTCCTACTAGAGCGAGGAAAGGAAAACTATTAATTTCCCCAAATGGAAATCGAACCCACAACCGTCCTGCTTACAATCAGACGCTTTAAAGCTTATTTAGCTCAATAATCGCAATTAAATGGTTAGTTAAGTAAACATAATAAATAGTTTGAATCTCATTTAAATAGAGACGCTCAATAAATTCTTGTATATTATCTCTAGTAGAACTTACCGCGAGGAACTTGCAAACTTTAACCTCAGTTGCTTAAGTAACTTGAAGTTATTTCTAGGATTTCCTCCGATCGATTTCCAAATTATAGGGTTTATTAATGTTGATAGCCATCACAGCGTAGGCGGAGTAATGAAGATACTTGAGATTTGAAGCTGCGCCTCTAAGCCTTACGGTCTTAATAAGCTGCAATAGTTTTCATCGAAAATAATATATATGTAACTATTTAAAATTTTAATTCCTGAGGCTCTAACTAAGACTCTATATTTGATACAGACCGACAAACCTTATAGTTTAAAAAAAATATTTCATACAAAATGAATCGAAAACACACAAACTCCTCAAATGGAAATCGAATTGAAAATCTTGTTAATGAATGACAAAGTAATTGAACATTGCATATACTTAATGACAAAATAATTAAGCTTCGTTACTACGATTTTATTTATACGTTAACGAACGTATCACACGAGTTTTTTTACCATCACGCTGTATCCCGTATGTAGCAGGATAGGCAGCTGGCTGAAGCAAGATTTAAGGCACTCTGTTCCCTTTACACCTCCTAGTTTTCGAGACATTGCGTCTTGACTAATGGAATGCTTGCACGCAAATGTATAATGTATTGTACTCTGATATTGGCTCTGGCGAGGAAATGAAATCATCCTCCCGAATGAGAAACGAACCCACAACCTTCCTGTTTACATTTAGACGCTTCCCGCGACGCCACGTTAACTTAAATTACAGTTTTGTACTTAAATTACTATACGAAAATGAAATTAACGCGGTCGCTGACGAGCACCGGGTCACACTCTATAGTAAAGGCTCTATAATGAATGCCCAATAATTGCTCGCGTCCACTCTATTAGCGCGGGGGTCGAGCGTTATGTCAGACTAGGTCTATATTATATATATATATATATCTATACTGGAAATTACTTTTAATACCATTTTTGTACAAACGTACATTTAATGAATATTTTCACTGTACTGTCTGCCGACGTCGAGTCCACAATCGTCGCGTGTACGTTTGTGCGCCTTTGCCCTAAAAAAAAACATGTCTAAAATATACAAGAAAAAACGTGTCTAAGATATACGTTCTTATGGATCTCGTCTCGTCAGGATTTTATTATATTACTTTTGTTTTAGCTTCACGCTGTATCCCGCACGCAGCAGGGTAGGCAGATGTAACCTGGGAATAGGTTCCCAGGTTACATCTTGGCAGTATGCTGTTAAGACACCATTAAGATACTTCCTTTTCCCACTTACCGCTTCTATTGTCAGAATTCCTATACGGTTATAACTTTTGTCGTTACCCTCTCTTGTTTGTTTATTTGCAGTTCATCTACATCATGGAGCGTTTATTCTGTCAAATTGTTTCTTCATAAACTACCGAAGTTTCAATATAAAATAAGGAAGGCAAGGCTTGGGTGTTTGCGTTATTCAGGTCAGAGCTGCGCCTCGACCTTGCCTTAAACGCCCTCTAATTAGAAACGAGCGACTCAAAGTAGGCATTAAGCTTCTATTGTAAAATACAAGTTGAGTTTTTAATTTGTGGAATCTTTCAGGTATGAAAGAGAAAGTCTCGGTGCCGATGTTTTAAATACAAATGTTTCTTTTGTTTTTCATTTCGACTCGGTAGTTTTGTTTGTTTCGATGTGAGGAACCGAGCAGAACAGATGTTATGTTTTGAAAAGAATGCTTAGCAACAATACATTTATATATAAGTATGTATATCTACGAGGCCAACCTGGTGCAGACAGCGTCTGACTGTAAATACAACGGTTGTGGATTCGATCTCAACTCAATCAACTCGGGGAAGGCCCTTTTCAAATAATGCTCTTTTTTCAATACAAGGAATTACTTGCATTGAATTGCAACTGCAACTCAACACGCAATTAACGTGAAACTGAAAAAGGAATTATCGTGACCCTAAATTCCCTCTGCCTCCCCTGGAGTGTGTATGTCTATATAAGTTAGACTATGTAAGCTTTTACAACTCATTTTGTAATGTATTGTATGTGCTTTGTTGTTAAGTGTACTCGTATGTTTCTAAATCAATGTAAAATGTTTGTGACTTTGACTTAACAGAGGAGCATTTAATCTCTTTTCCTGACTTTAGTAAGGCACAATAAAGCGCAGTGTTCAGTTCCGCCGATTTTGATTAAATTTGGACCTGAAAGCTTCCCTGAAACTAAAATATATTACATTTAATTTTAAAAATCATCTTGATTCGACTTTATATTTCCGAGAAATTTTATGTGGATAAATATGCCTTTTTCGAAATAGGGTCAGTAATTAATATCTAAAAAAAGAATATTTTCTATACAATGTATAACAAAGATTTCAACACAGCCTCAGGACTCAGGTGAGGCGTAGTCGGCGAGTCGAATCGGGGTCTTTGAAACTCGCGTCTTAAAACACAAAGAAAGTTTATGTACTTCTTATATAAGCTCTCCGAGAAATATGCAACTCCACCAAAGTTATGATGGAACTAAATATTTTATGGAATGCTCCTTAAGGATAAATCGGACTTTTCTTTTAAGTTTTTCTTTTGTATATTCCACTGTTAAGTAGCTGTTAGTAGTGCACTATGAGATTATATTTTTTTAAATAGTCTCTTGTAATTGTTATGATAAAAAATCCATCCACCGCCTATAATATTACATTTCAATTTTATAAGTCTAACCCATTTCTGTGTACTTTGTCTAACCGACACTGAGGAACACTTTTATATATAGAGTATTTTTGTCAGCACTTTAGATTAAAGAACAGTTTTAACTACTCTATATAAGCCTAATACAATTAAGTTAAAAAAAGTTAGTTAAAGTTAACTTTTACAATCTAACCTCATTGTAAATTGAACCCATAACCAATGTTTTCACAGTCAGATACGCGCCGACTACGTCACGACGGTTTTGCCTCATCTTAATGATATTCAGTATATTCATAGCTTATTTTCCCTAAACGGCATCTTTTTTACGAGAACTGCCAGCTTTTATGTCGAAATAACAGTTCTCTTAGAAACCTCTCCTTTACTTTATATGTAAAAATATATATTCTTCCGAGTTATGATTAGCATACTAATTAGTTTGTTTTTTATGAATATTTTAAGGGTTTAAGTTGCAGTAATAAAATAAAATATAAGCAAAGTAAACTATATTACAATAATTTTCATTTTCTCGCTTCGGTAACGAGACAAAACGAAGCGTTTAGCTCCGTCAGTCAACACACAATGTTCTGAGCATTGACAACTGTGCATTTATTGTATGCTATCGAGATTCGATCAGTATACACTGATATTTTGATATTTATATATGTAATAACTACAAAGAACCCTACTTTGACTCTTTACGACCTAAATAAGGTCGCTAGGGAGCGCTAGGATCATGTAAAATCAAACTCCCGTGAACTCCCTGAACCACTCTCTAGTGTGTTTTAGTGTTGACGGAATCTACGCTGAGAGAGAAGCCGGGGACAAAAGAATATTAAATGTATATTGTTAGCAGTATATATACTCTTATAGCTGTTATACAGCGTATTGTATTTTATATGAATAGTGTGCGACAAGGTTTTATTCAAGGACAAACCTTTGCGTTTGAAGGTATTTTTATTATGAAGAAATTTGTTATGACACCAAACGTGGCAGATGGGCACATATACGCGACAGATTGTGGGTTCGATTTTCACTCGAGGAAATGAAATATTTGATGTTCACTGGACACGTAATGACTTCAGAATTCGGCAGAAAATGGAGAACAGAATCTCCTAACATTAGGTTCCCTTTACTTACCCTGTTGTGTGCGGTATACAGCGTGTAATCATACGGGCTTTATATGTACTGTGGGTTATATCGTAGCCCGCTAAATAAACACACGCTGTATTAAGAAGTTGTTTATATTACAAAAACAACAGTAAGCTCTGCCTGCCTGGCCTGGTCTCCACGCCCCCTGTAAGCCTCCAGGAAGCGTCGTGATCGCTCACAATCAAACTGTGCGTCGCCACGATCAAAGGGGCTTTGATTAATTATCGTCTTAACTCGGGCGAAACGTAAAATGCGGAAGATCAAAGTATGTCCTGTCAGTGAGTCCTCTGTCCCCGCCCCCTCTCGCTGCTCCCCCCCCCACCCCTATTTGTTAGATAAATAAACAATATAATGTACAGGCTGGCAGGGTCGCATCCCTTGTTTATATAAATCTTTATAATTCTAATATAAATAGGTTAGTATTGTGGTCGTTGAATCTAATTGTTTTATTTTTAAGCTTCATGCTATATGCTGTACATAGCAGAAGAACTCTCCATTCACCGTCTCTGCTGAACTCAACGCCGCGCTTACCCTCCACACCAGAGCGCAAAAATGAAAATATTAAATATTATTTATTTGAAAAAATGGGAAACGTAAGTGTCTTAAAGAGAATGTATTCCCACGAGGACACCAGGTTCTCCTGTTCCCTCTGTCTGTGCGGAATACAGCATAAAGCTACAAAAATAAATGCGCTGACTTTGTTAATACAACTACAACTTTAAGTTATCATTATAGAGAACTGTAAATAGTACTTATTAAATAAAAGAAGGATTTTCTATTCATTTATATCATAGTTATACAGCCGACCCACCGGGATCGTTTATCATTTCGAGGCAATCGGGTCGTCCGTCGGGAGACAGCCCTTTTGCGTCACTTTTAATGCTGAATGAATAAATAGAACAAGAAAAGGAAAGGAGCTGGAAAAGCTCAAATATTATACTAACGACGAATGTAGGGAAGTAGCTCGTTGAGTCTCGCTAACTGGG
>JAEBDU010010015.1:0-19045 GCA_016802625.1 Heliconius numata | reverse complement strand
TGTATATTCTGGCTGTGGTTTTGTTTTAATACTTTATTTACTAATCTGCCCATTTTCTTGCCCATAAGATTTAAGTTTTTGTTATTTAGAAAACTTTGCTTCTAACATATCAATTTTGCCTAGAAAAACTAAGTCATTGCTTTTTTCTTTTTAACTTTTTAAATTTATGCTTTCTTAATGATGAAAATAATGAAATCGTCTAATAATATAGCATTTTTTAATTCATTAATTGGGAAGTTGGTGGTTTGTTCCTAATGAATCTTTTCATTGTGATTAGAGGCCATTTGACTTCCTTTCAACGTTTTGTGCCAGCAGTACACAAAAACTGTTATAAATATATTTAAAATTGCTTAAATAAAAACAATGTTAATTGAATAAAAATTAAATTAAAATTAAATTAAAATTCTAAAAAAGCAGGCGCAGGCATACGAGATTAGCTTAGTGACATACAAAATTACTTCAATTTTAAATATACTGAATAAATATGTATCGACATTACAAAAATAATTCTGAAAGTGATAGTATAATGCTATAACCATTATTTTATTAAAATATTACAATATATGGAACGGCGTTGAGTTCCGCCATGGAACCTGTATGTCTCCAGAATTCGGCGGAAAGTTGGGAACGAAACTAGGTTCCCGTGTTCCCCCTGTCTACCCTGCTATATGCTTGAAAAGTACAATACATTACCAAATATATATTAAAAACAACATTTAAGCAATTATAATCCATTAAAATATATCTCTACAACAATAACAACAATACTGGCACGAACCGTTAGTTAAAAGCTTGTTGTTGTCTAACGCGGGGGCAGAGACCAACGTGCCGGACGAGCAGCGCGCGCTCGCGTCGCTGCAGCAGAAGGCCATGGAGTCGTTTGTGAGGAGGAACAGCTATGGGGATATATGTGAGTTTCATTTATTTTTGGCAGCTTAATTTATTTCTCCATATGTACTATATGGTAAGGACTGTATATGTATTGGGTTTGTATTATCTGTGCCCGAATAATAAAAATTGAAAATAACCATTGAGTGAGGATCGAATCGAATCTTAATTGACATCAATTTGACTTAAATAAATATTTAAGAAATGCCAAACAAGAAATACGAAAGTCGAAAAATTCACTCATGATAACATATTATAGATGGATTTATATCTAGATGTAAAATCTATTGCAAATATACCCAACCTTTAAGGACATTGTAGTAGTTTATAGTTGCTTCATAAACAAAAATATTCTTTCAGGTGAAAGAAAAGACCCTCTAAATGCCCTGCAAGTGAAAAATGGCGGTTCCAAGAGAAACGCGCTGCTGAAGTGGTGCCAGCAGAAGACGCTCGGTTACAACAACATTGACATCACCAATTTTAGGTAAATATCTTTTATCTTAGTCTAATTCTTTATTAAAAGTCTAACTTTTTATTAAAAATTCTATAGCTTGTAATAAACAAACCAATAGCAATAATCTAAATACTATAAGCTAAGATTACAGCTTCTGCTGGAGAAAGTAAATTTATGTGTTTTTTTATGAACAAAGACTAAATGTTATGGAACCAATATACAATAGTAAAAACTACATTTAAATTGTTTCTGAGATTAGCTTGAACGCACAGATTATTATCGGTATTTTTTATAACTAGTATTACTATTTTTCCATTGGCTTAAAAATTTTTTTTGTAAATAATGTAGAGATATGCTTTTACTCCTATGATGTGTGTAGTTCGTCGTGGAACGACGGCATGGCGCTGTGCGCGCTGCTGCACTCGTACCTGAGCGAGACGCGCGTGCCGTACGCGTCGCTGGCGCCGCACGACAAGCGCACCAACTTCTCCGTCGCCTTCGCCGCCGCAGAGTCCGTCGGGATACCCACCACGCTCGTACGTATTACACACACACACACACACACTCACACACGCACACACAGGCTGTGCTGGGCCGCAGCTGGGCCTTAAATTAGTCGACAATGAGTATGGCACGCGGTCTATGTCCGCAGGCAAATTCGAGGTTCCTAGAGTGCACAACTATTTTGGTGATAGAACCTTAAGAAAACGTGTACCCTATGTGCTTAATGCTTTGCCTGAGGACATACGCCGCGAGCCAGACTTAGGGAGGTTTAAAATTAAACTTAGGGAGTATTTTTTGTCAACTGTTAATTGAACAGTTGACAGAAAATACTTCTTGATTTAATTTTAATCTAATATTAATTTAATTTTAATTTGTAAATTAATGAGACTCAAGATCCTGCAGTCAAACTCACAAAGAGTTTTGCAGGACACTGTTTAACTTTTTAATGTATTTTAAATGGTACTAATAATAAAATTTAAAAAAAAGGCACGCACACGCTCGCTTACGAATATTTACATCCTTCACACACAATCACACATGTTCATGTATGTATATGTGAGTGAAATTATTAAATGTACGTATGTACCTGATATTCCAAAAATCTTAATTATTATTACATCTTTCACAATTTGCGTTATTAAAAATTAAAAAAAGAATAATTATTGTAACTTAAATAATAATTAATAATTATTACTTTTTTAATTTAAAATTGCATTGTATCCACAGAACATTCAAGACATGATCCAACAGGAGCGCCCGGACTGGCAGCAGGTGATGGCGTACGTCACCAGTATATACAAACATTTTGAAACTTAATCGCCGTATTACTATTGCATCAATCAATCAAGGTTCACCAAGGGAACCAAAAACACATATTAATTACATAGAATTGAGATATAAAAATGAGGGAAGGAAAACTAGAATTGTTTTCATTCTAATAAGATTTCTTCAAGAACTTTTACTTTGAAAGGACAGATTGCTACTTTCTTGTTTTCTGATTCTTTTCGTTTCGTTCTCTTTCATATATTATATTTTCTATTCTACATACTATTTTTTGTAGTAACAGAAAAGTTTCACTTTTAAAATCAGCTTCGCCTTTAGTCAGCTTTGTTGTATAAAATATAAGAATTGAAAATCTAGAAATGTCGATCTTGAAAAGCCACAAAGGCAGTTACGTAGGTTGTATGTAACATTCCTTTAAGGATAGTTAAGGTTTTACCAATCGCAGTGCATTAAAAGTTAAGTTATGTTAACTATAGTTTAAAATAGATGAGTAAACTTTTAAATTTACTAAAATTTAAATTATCTGGTAGTTATTTTCTTACTTTTAAAAATTGCGATTGGTGTGTGTGTGATAGTTGAAATCGTGTCCGCCATTTTGTGTAACTGTATGCCTTTATTAAGACTAGGTTTTGCGTGAGGAATTGATATGATAGCCGTCTTTCCGTATAAAGACTGATTTATTAGATTAGTTGGTTAAGATCCTACCGTTGTGACAATGAAGATTTGAAAACCTTTAATAAATAAAGTAAAGAAGAATGGTTGCCTAACGCCGATTTGTGTATTACTAAAAATATTGGGCCTTTTATTATAATACATATTTTAAGCTTATATAGCTGAAATTTAATACTAGTAGGAACTATGTGTATATTATACAATTATAGGAATTATATATTTTTAGAATTGTATGGAAAAAATGGTTTCAAAAGTTTCAAAACTAATTTCTCACTTAACTCTTACCATGGTATAAAAATAATATTGTACTAATAATTGTATTTAGCTTGCATTTAGTATTGAAAAAAATATAAATATTATAAAATATTACTAATCAATGTATAATCAAAGGGTATATTCCATTTTAATGCCTTATAAAACTAACTTCTGTATATTATTTACCTCAAAGCTAATACTTGCACCAATTAATTATATTAGCTAGAAAAAAAATAATCAACTAAAAAAAGTTAATTAAAAATATTCAATGGAATTACTCAGGTTAGAGTTTACATAAGCTTCCATTACTTCCAACGAAATTATGATAATTATACTTCATATATATTTTTCACAAGGTTTTTTTTAAATATAAAATTGTCGGATTTTACTAATAATGTGATTAATTATTTTGTGGAATAATGACGGGTTGAAAATTAAAATTGATTTTTTTGAGGTCGTGGCGTGATGTGACACGAAGGTTGTGGGGACGATTCCCAATCAATTGATAAACAATTGGTAACAAGAGATAGCGCGGCGTTATGTTCTGCCACTCAACTAATGTTTGGAAAATTGAAGTGCAGTAGGGAACGGATTAACACTAGGTTTCCCCTGCCTATCTTGATATATGTGGGACACGCCGTGAAACTATAAAAAAAGAGTGATTTTTTAAGATCTATTGCAATAAGGATCCGAGTGTGAAATTCCTTTAATGTTTATTATTTGGATTAAATGTGTCTCGTATTGTGTGCGTATCTGAACATTAAAACTATAATTTCTAATTTAATGCGAATTTAAATTCCATAAATAATATTAAGTTAAACTTTTAAGGAAGAAAATGTGATTAGTTAACGTTTTTTTTTATCTGTTTGTGAGTAATTTTTTATCTGTGTCTTTTGTGTAAGAAGGTGTCAGTGTTGTGATATTGTAGTCTGAGATGAGAGAATGATTTGAAATATCGACTTACGAATATAATATTTTGTTGGAATTGTTTATGTTCAACACGTCTTTTCTTTGTTAGATCAAAGATGTTACGTAACATTTTATTATATATTTACATACGAATTATTTATGATTATTATTAATATTATTATTGTAGAAACTCCCAAATACGTAGCTTAAATTTTGACATTATACGTCCTTAAATTGTCGACATTAGACAGAGACGCAGCTATACGAGTGAAAGAGATAGACAACATGACTTTATTATTACTTCGTTTCTTTCGTTCGTATAGTGTTGTCTCTTTCGCACGACTGAATTATAATAACATTTACCCTCATTTTGACATTTTTAGTTAAAATATTTACCAAATTTTGCAGCTTTTTACTTATTTTTATTAATACTGTGTTACAATTGATGAATATTTTAGCTTTAAGTGTCTATTATAATGATATTACAAGAATATAATTATTATAACGATCCTCGTTTCGCAATGTGACTGTTTGTTTGTTGAAGCTATATAGAATAATTATCTATTTTCATATATCTGTATTACTGTACATATAGCTAAAATAAAGTTCCTGGTTTATTTTAAAAGTGCTTTTATTTACATTACAAACTTAGAAATATAACTAAATTATTATTATTATATACATTTATATACATAAAATTAATTTATTTTCACATTTTACCAATCTAGTTCGCCGGGAATGTATTTTTCTATTAGAGACTCGTAATATGGCCATAAAGCTTCAATGTCGGGAATCGCCGCGCTTTTTGTATACAAATCATATTGACTGGAAATAAAAAAAATGTTAGACTTCCAAACAATCAATCATAGCTTTTTTTTTGCTAATTGCAAAGAAAAATAAAAATAAGCTCATACATATCAAATGTTATATACGAGTAATGAAAAAAATATACTTAAAAAAATGGTAATGACTTACTTGAATTTAAGTACTGCCTCCTTTATTTTATCATCTCTTGCGGTGCTGAACTGGCTGTAGTCGCCACCAGCGTGCCACGGGTAGAAGGAATGGTATCTAGAGAAAGAAAAAGTTACTCTATGTTCGATAATCAGCTTTATCTAAATTTATTTCTTTTACATAATGTTTTTAGGTAAAGTAAAAAAAACAAGGAGGAAGTTAAATGGTAAGTAACTTTTAGGTAAATTAAAGATTTAAAAATTGAAGTAATATACCAATAAAACATTCAGCAAAACAAGATGCAAGTTGAGGTTGTCTGAAATATTGAATATTTAAATTGCCTTGCTTTGGTAATAGGGTAAAGCGAGGCGTTGAATGAAGGAATGGAAGTGTCTTAATAGGAACAGTGTCTTAACACTAGTTTCCTCTGACTATGTTACTGCTTGATAAAGAGAAGCTAAATTGCAAGTGTCTTGTCTATATTTAATTGATTTAATGTAAATATACCTGATCATCCATAGTCCTTCTTCTGGAAACTTAGCATTGTTATGTTTTAGCACTCGGTACAAATACTCATCGTGTCCCCACGACATCATCAAATTCTCAATTCCACAATTGGGCTGATACATTCCGTATAAAGTGCTGAAAATTAATATTAAATTAATAATTGCGTTAACAGTTCAATAATACTATAAGTAGGTAATATATTCGTCAAGTTTCTGTAATTTAATCTATAATTTAATTAACTTATCTAGAAAGGATGAAAATTATCAAAATGATACAAAAAAAAGGTTACTTTTTGTCTCAAGGTTACTTTTTTCCAATATTTTTTAAAATTATTTATCTGTTAACAAATGCCACAGAATAAAAAAATAAAGGTTAACTGGTACAGTATAGAAAGATACTAACTTATATTTATTATTATAAGTGTCGTCGTTGTTCTTAAAACTGTCGTCACCATAGACTATACTCTTGCCCCACTTGCAGCCAACGGGGAAGGTGTCACCCACCACGCACCATTGCGGCTCGCCGTAGAACGCCATTACCTACAATCGATTTAAAATAATACTTTTAATAATCTATATATATAAAATCGAAAGGTCACTCACTCATCATGAAATCTCAGAAACTACAAGTGCTAGGAATCTCAAATTTTGCATAGGAGTTATCTATAGGACGTAGGTGCTCGCTAAGACGGGAATTTGCAATAATCGACTCCTAAGGGGTTATTTTTGGGGTTGAAAGTTTGTATGAAACTTCGTTACTACAAATGCTAGGAGTCTCAAATTTTGCATGGACGTCACTTATAGGACGTAGGTACTCATGGACTTAATAATAAAGTAGTTCACGTGGGCGAAGCCGCGAGCGGGCCGCTAGTAAATTATAAAATTGATAATAAAAAAACTTGCTGTTGAAAGCCAAGGAGAAACTAATCAAATATTATTGTATAATTTGACGAATAAACCAATGAAAATATATCATAATAACTAAGAATAACAAAGAAATTAATTGCCATTAAAATTTTTAAGCAAAAGACATATATTTATGGCCATATTTCTGTACCTTTCCAAGATCGTGTATCAATCCAATAAGATGGAACCAGTCATCATCAGGATGATCCTGCCGTATCCTCTCCGCCGTCTGGAAGGCGTGCACGATGTTGGGCAAGTCGGTGTCGGGGTCCGACTCATCCACGAGCTCGTTCAGCTTGATCAGAGCCTCCTTCACTGTTGCCTTGAAATGGTTGAATTTTAACCATTTTTCCATTTTACCTATTACAAATATTATTTTGTCTGAATCATTTTGTCTCAATTAAAGCAATTATAGGGTGAAGTTTCTAGGGGCGTGATATTATTCAATTCTCCCCTAATAGACTAAAATGATGAAGGCCTTTACAGTTTTTTAAGGAAATTAATTGAAATAGATTTTAATTTTTATATCACAAATTAAGATAATAAAATAATGTTACATATAAAATAATGTTACAAGATTTTACATTATAAAATCTTGCAATAATACGTTAAACAAACAAAGAACAGATACAAATGTATTACTATGGCTCTGGTACCAAGACAAAAACCCAGAACGGAGTATCTTGACACTAGGTTCTCTCTCTCTGCCTACTCTGCTGTACTACGCGGGAAACACCGTAAAGCTGAATTTATGATTTTCTACACCTACCTTCAACAAACTCCACAGTCATGTTACTATGCATGTCGTAGTAAGTTCTTCTGACGCGTTCCTTGATGGGGTCCATGCTGTCGACGGAGTAGTCGCGGAACGCCTCCAAAGGCTTGCCATCGTAGACCTTCTCTGGCCGGAGCAGCAGAGAGGGGTCTAGCATAGAAATTGTGTTATCCTGAAAAATAAACTTTATTAAATGAACGTTTTGATATGAATATGGTAAATTTACAAAATAAATTATGGATATAGCTTCAAATAGGAGCTAGCAAATGAATTACTGTCCATTCGAATTCTAGTCATTATACTATTGAGAAAATATTTTTCAAAATTCATTAACCTTGTTTTCATTAAATAGATCTTGTTTTATATTTTTGAATAAAATTATAATTTCTGTAAGTTTTACAAAGAAACAATGTGAAGTTTACTCTGACATTCTATTTTCACGACTTAATATTCTAGTCAATTTAAAATGCCGGATCTCTAAATTGTTTGCTTATAAATTAAAAAAATATTTTTAAATACATTGTATAAGTATTCTGGAAAAACATACTATGGGGTCACATTAGTACGATAAGAGTTTAAATAATACTCGTCATACTCACAGCTATCGTAATAAAAGTTACATCAGACGATAACGCATATTAAGTAAAACTTAGGCCAGTAGTGCAGGGGCATAAAGTGTGGCCGTAAACCGTGGCGTTGAGTTCCGCTTCTGAACACGCTATACCTTCAGAAGTCGACGGCAAGCGGGTAGTGGAATGACTTAATATTAGGTTCTTTCTGCCTACCTGCTATATAGGAGATGCAGCGTGAAGCGTGAGGTCAAGTATGGAAAGAGAAAAAGAGAAAATTTGCAAATGTCTTTTATTGCTGTTTTGAATGAATAAGGGGAGTTTCCGATTACATATACGTTTAATAAGACATTTTTGATTTTTTTTAAAAAAATCTCATTTAATCTACCCTTCTTAGTAGTCTAAAAGAGCAATAAAACATTTGCCATTTTGCACTTTCGATAGTTTTCCTAGGTATCATCGATTTGTGAGATTTATTAGACAAATTCTGATATGATTTTATTTTTCTTTGGGTGTTTTATATATGAATATTGTAATAGAAGGTAAGTCACGTGGACCCTTGGAAGATTTTTTTTATTTTAAATACATTTTTTTAAAATTAATTTTTAAAAATTATAAATATTTTTGTATTATAACATACAAGTACTATAAGAATATTGCCGATAAATATTGCAAATGTTATTTGATATAAAAAAATCTACTTTTATCATAACGTAACAAAAAAATCTTTACATTTAAAACAAAATAATCATTTCATATGAAAACCTTATAAAAGAAAAAAATTGCCAAAATTAATTAATAGACAAAATATAATTTTATTCTAATAAAAAACTAACTTACAGGATTAAGGATCTTCATATTGGAGCTGTTTATTTGGAGATGTCACCACGAGGACTGCTCGTCACCACCAGCATCAACATCTTAAATGGGAGTGACCAATTAATTTATAGCATAAGAGGCCGAGGCTCGACCTATGAGGCTAAAATGTTATCAATTCTACGTAACTTATTTATTATGAAAATAGCAAATTTCAATGTCGTACTAGCGCTAATTGTTACAAATACTTAATCGTAATTAATGGTTAACTGGCGTTAATTATGTTTACATTAATTAATATAGTAATTTATTAATACGTATATAGAAAGTGAAGCTTAATCGGGATTAGATACTATGCGTTATATAATGACTGTATTTATATATTGTATAGAAACAACCACAAGCTGTGAAGATCATAATTATGTACATAGTAAAAGTAAACAACTATTAAAATTACTATTAATTATAAATGTTTTAAAAAATATACTTACCAGACCATATACTGATTTTCTGTGTGTATTAATAAAACGATTCTCTTAAAATTGAACTTAGCAGTATAAAAGGAAATGGACTAAAATAAATAAAAATATTTGCAAAAGGCATGAAGCACTTCCGAAAAGCATCCCTCAGGGTACATGTATGAAGAGATTGATGACATTGAACGAGGCGAAAGAAGTAAGTAGAGACCTTAGCGTTTGGCACTCCGTTCTCTCTGACTATTCCGCTAGGGATACAGCGTGAAGCTAAGTAAGTCAATATATTTAATTTTTATTAAAGACATTTGTACATAATAAATAGATTATAATATACTAGCGGCCCGCTCGCGGTTTCACCCGCGTGAACTATGTTATTATTAATTTCTGTCTCCATGACTACGTCCTAGTGACGTTTATGCAAAATTTGAGACTCCTGGCATTTGTAGTAACGAAGTTTCATACAAACTTTCAACCCCAAAAACAACCCCTTAGAAGTCGAATATTGCAAATTCCCGTCTTAGCGAGCACCTACGTCCTATAAATAACTCCTATGCAAAATTTGGGATTCCTAGCACATTTAGTTTCTGAGATTTCGTGATGAGTGAGTGACCTTTCGATTTTTTATAGATATTGCCTTGTACATAATAAATAGATTATAATATATATATTGAGATTTTCTTACATAATATTTAGTTTGTAAGGCCGTCGTGGTACAGTGGCATAAGCGTGTGACCGTAAACGCGACGGTTGTGGGTTCGATGTGGAGGATGGAGGATGGAGGAGGATGACTGATTATTAATATTTTCAGTTTTTTGCTAGTATTAAGACATTCCGTTTCCATTAAGACACTTCCCTACTTTTCGCCGAAATTTGCATGCATTACGTGTCGAATGGCGGTACTCAACGCCGCGCTTTGATAACAATTGTATTGACATGACAATTGTATTGAATGGTTCATGCGTACTACGTCACGTGAAAGGAATATCACGTGATGGTAACAAATAAAGTTCATTTGGTTTTGAATACAGGGGTATGCACAATGAGTATGTATTTGTATAATAATAGCAAGTCAAATATTTAGAAAAAAAACTTTTTAGATTTTTTTTACATATGTTATAATTCAATACATAGAAATATCTATTAGCATCTTATTAAAATTATCCTTGTAGAGACCGTCGTAGCACAGAGACTCAAGCGTGTAGTTGTGGGTTCGATTCTCACTGGGGGAAAAGAAATAGGTATTTAATATTTTATTTCTTGGCGTTGAGATCCACCATTCAACACGAAATGTTCCCAGACATGGGCGGAAAGTGGTGAGTCTCAATACTAGAATCCCTCTGCCTATCCTGCTACATGCGAGATACCGCGTGAAATCGCGAAAAAATGTAATTGCAAAAAAAACCAAACCCCATTGTATTTATACCTTTACTAAAAGAAACTCAAAGGCAATTTATCTTCATTTTCCACACAATGCGCGTCTATTTTTATCTTACAGACTAATTTAAAAGCCGAGGTGACCAATCAAAGCGGGCAAACCCGTGTGTTCAGCTAGTTAAGTGTCAGTTAGCGGTCACGGCCACGTACCGTGTCGCGTGAAAATTAACAAATAAGATAAAAAATTATGACGTTTAGTAGATAACTCCATTTTTTTTAGTTCGATGTTAGCTTGTTAGCTGTAAAGGCATATTCTTATAATAATAAGGATTTTTCTTATTTCAATTTTCTTATAACATTTGAATAACAAATATCGATGGTCTCCAGGTAAAATATCGAAAGCGAAAAATGGCAAATATTTTAATCGTTTTCTTAAACTACTGAGAAGTGCTGTTTTATTTTTATTTGTTTTTTGCAAAATAAAAAAAGGAGTCATTTATGCTTTTTAACCGACTTCTGTAAGAAAAGGAGGAATTTTTTTTAAACGTGTATTTAATCGGAAATGATCCTTGCTAGTAGTTCAAAACAACAATAATAAAAATATAATTTTTCATTTTCTATACTTTACATTAGAGACCGTTTATATTAGATATCATATTTGACTTTATAATAACAAAGTAAAAATATAATGTTTATTTTAAAAAAATAATAAAATATATTAGTAGGAAAACTGTAATGTGATTTTGGAAGAATTTAATAAAATTAGTATTAATATTATAGTATTAATAATGTTTAAATACTATTTTTTTAGAGTTATCGATATATTTTGATGAGTTTAAACAACTTTGACCTAACTTAGATTAGATTATAAATTTCATGTAGTTCATTTACTCCACTATTCGCACCTCGAAAGCTCACTTAAATACATAGGAAATAACGTTAAATAATGGTTTTCTAATAATATTTAACTTTTATTAAGAGGAACTGGTTGAGCCGAGTGTGTCACTCTAAACGCGACTGTGGGTTCGATTCTCACTCAAGGTAATTAAATATTTTCATTGAGTTGCGTTAAGTTCTCCCACTCAACACACTATGCCTCCAGAAGTCGGCGGAAAGTGAGGAACGGAGTGTTTTAACATTACGCTATTACTTATTGTACTAAATGCGAGACACACCGTAAAGCTGAAAAAAAGTAAATACAAACGAGAAACAATAAGGGAATAACGAAAAAAACTATTTTTAAATAAAATCATTTATTTCCTTTATAGATCCGTAAGAAACGATAAATACAGAATTGATTATATAATTAAGTACATCATTGATTAACATTAAATATTAAATTCAATAATATTATTTTCAAAATAATATAAAATATAATATAAAAAATAGTAATAAATTTACATATTTTGACCATTTTAAGTAAGTTACCACTCGCACACGCCGGGAATGTATTTCTCAATGAGTCCCTCGTAGTAGGGCCAGAGTGCTTCGATGTCGGGAACCTTCTCACTCTTTGTGTAAAGATCGTATTTACTGTAAGAAAGAACAATGAAAGAAGTGGTTATACTTTAACTATATACACAAATAATAAAAGAGAGAGATTGAACTCTCTTTTTTCAGCTTCACGCTGTATCTCGCACACAGCAGCAATACTGGATAAGGAGCCTAGTGTTAAGACACTCCGTTTCCCACTGTCCGCCGAATTCTGGAGGCAATATGTGTTAAATGGCGGTACTCAACGCCGCGCTTTTTTTCAACATCAGAGCAACGAAATGAAAATATTAAATATTTCATTTTCTCGAGTAGAAATCGAACCTGTCACAACCTGTAGCATTTAATGCAATGCTTTTATTTTAAATCATTATTATTAAATTACTTACTTGAATTCTAGTACCCATTGCAAGATTTGTTCGTCTTTCTCGTTGGTGAGGTGACGGTAGTCACCGCCCGCATGCCACGGATAGAGAGAGTGGTACCTACGAGAAACGCAGTTTGAAAATAAGAGAATTAAATGAAATAATACGTATTTAATCTATTTACCGAAATCTATTCTCTATTTTTTTTAACAATTTTAAAGTGTTATTCCTTCATTTAGTAAAGAATAATACGTTTTTTAGAAAACGTAAAAATATGTACGTAGCGGGATTTGAACACGCTCCTGTAGGTAACCATCCAAGCGCTCTGACCGCTAAGCCCTCGACGTTTTTATCGAACTATGTCGAAAATTCTTATACACTTATTACAACTTAAGATAAATTTTATGTTAGCATCTTTGTAGGGATTTCTCTATTTCTATTTTCCTTTTTAGAGACTTTTACTACATAAAAATTATTAGTCGAATTTTTGTGCAAATAAAACAATATGTGATTTTAATCTTTTAAAAATATATATGTTAAAATTTATGAAATAAATCCTAATAGAAATTAATGAAAAAAATCTAAGTATTTTACAAGAAATGGATGTTTGAAGCTGACCTGATCATGTAAAGCCCCTTCTCAGGTATCTTGGACTTGTTGTGCAGCAGGAACTGGTAGAGGTATTCATCATGACTCCATGATATCAGCACGTTGTCCAGGCCGCAGTGCGGCTTGTACATGCCGTATTTTGTGCTAATAGACATTTAAAATTAAATATGTGATTATCGAGGCCAGGTTATTCATAAGTGTTTGTTTTTTTTTTTTATAAAAAAAAAATTAAGCTTAGCTTTTAGATTATATTATACTTTTAGATAAATAAAATCAAAATATTTTTTGTTTCTCAAATACGTCAACTCTACGCCGTTAAGGGTATTAATAATCAGCTTAATGCTGTATCCCGCACACCCAGTGGGAACCTAATAGGAACCCAGTGTAAAGACACTCCGTTCTCCACTTTCCGCTGAATTCTGGAATAACTAAACAACAAAAACTCAGTAATTTTTTTAAGAAGCAACAAAAAAAACAGTTTTAATTATTTTTTTAAAGAAATCAAATGAAGAAGGTTTTAATGCTGAAGATAAAATTATTTTAGTCAAAACTAACTTGTATTTAGGGTTGTATGTGTCAGGATTGTCCTTGAAGCTCTCAGGGCCGTACACGATAGAGTCTGCCCACTTGCAGCCGACGGGAAAGGTGTCACCCACCACGCACCATTGCGGCTCGCCGTAGAACGCCATTACCTAATTAGTATTGGAAAGAATATTTCAATATTTTTCTTTTCAGCTTCACGCTGTACCCCGCACTCTACAGGGTAGGCATAGGGAACCCAGTGTTAAGATACTCCGTTCCCCACTTTCCGCGCGAATTCTGGAGGCATTTCGTGTTGAGTGGCAGTACTAACCGCGCTTTGGATTCGAATCCTACGTTCAAATTTTCATAATATGTATTTTCAAAATACTTAAACTTCATAAAATAACTTGTTATTGGTTATGCTATTGATATTGGTAATGGTAAGTATGTAGTTACCTACATACTTACCATTACCATTACCTACAATAAATATAGTTTCTCGTCAATATTTATATATTGTTATATAAAATTTGATAAACTATGAGAACGATAGGAGAAAACCTATAACAAATACGATTAAAGGCCGTTTAAGGTTATATAGGATAAGATCAACACATTGCCATTTTATCATTGCCCCATAGCTCAAGGTCATTTCAATGTTATAATATTTTTTTACCTTCGCGTTGTATCTCTCATGATAGACGGAGAATACCTAGGAACCTAGTGTTAACTTAGCGGCATATCTTCCTTCTCCACTTTTCATATTTTTAAAAACTACTTTTACAAAACTATATACTTTTTACCTTTCCCAAATCATGGATAAGGCCTGTAAGATGGAACCAGTCATCGTCAGGGTGATCTTCCCGTATCCTCTCCGCGGTCTGGAAGGCGTGTACGATGTTGGGCAAGTCGGTGTCGGGATCCGACTCGTCCACGAGCTCGTTCAGCTTGATCAGAGCCTCCTTGACAGTTGACTTGAAGTGGTTGAATTTTAACCATTTCTCTCGTTTTTCTGTAGGCAAGATTACGTAAATTAGTAAAATTAATCAGAATTTATTAATCATAGAAAATAATAAACGCTATAGTAGGTACATTTACTCAACTTTTTTTGATTTGTAAAACACATTTTAATGTATTTTTATAGATATATTTTTATACATATAATATTTACAAGAAACGAACGTGGCCAGTTTTGGTTCTGGGGAACGGAGTGAGTAATATTAGGTTCCTAAGTTCCTAGATACATACAACATATATAAGGAAACTTAAAATGTATAAAATGACACTTTTAAACTTAAAGAATTTGTTTTTGGTGTTATAATAAAAAATCTTCCAACATCTTTGTAAATATTGTTTTTATTTGAGTTCTAGTGTTTTTGCTAGACAAGCAAACAGAAGGAAGATACGATTATACAAATTAACTAATTCCCGACTTGTATCATTGATTTCCACCGCACAGTACATCCAGAATTTGGCTGAAAGTGGGTAACAGAAGTGTCTTAATGAGAACATTACATTCCTTCTGCCTATCCTGCTATATGCAAAGTACAGCATAAGCTAAAAATAAATAAATGATATAATTTATCTAATTATTAAACCCCATACTTACGTCTAACCAGATCCACGGTAACATTGGTGTGCATGGTGTAGTAGGTCCTGCGCACGCGCTCCTTTATGGGGTCGGTGTCGTCCACGGAGTAGTCGCGGAAGGCGTTCAGGGGCTTGTCGTTGAAGGACGGCTCCGGGCGGAGAAGTTGAGATGGATCGATCATGGAGATAGGATTTTTCTGGAATTTTCGATAGATTTTAATAATGTTATTTAAGCTATAGTACTATAGATTGGATTTGTATTATTTTTGAAGCTGCATGCTGTATTCAGCATATAGCTGGGTAGACAGAAGGATCCTGGGTAGCAGAGTAAGGAAATAAATATATTAAATATTTTATTTCTTCGATTGAGAATTGAACCTTGTACCCATGTGTAACGACTGGCCACTATTTAAGCTAGTATTTAGTTACAATAAAACTTATAGATAATATTGCAGAAAGAAGAAGGATAAAAATGTTTATTATATATTTATTTTGTAATAGATATTGTAAAGATATTTCAAATAAAGTATATTTCAGGACATTGAGAACCAATTTACCGGTCATTCCATTTTCTAGATTTTTTTATCCATCTTTGAAAAAAAAGCGTCCAGACTTCAAAAATTCATGTAGATTCCAATTACTCCAAGATTGTGACGAATTTTGTTTTTTTTCGAATTTTACTTTACCTTTCAATATCAAATATAATTATTACTAATATATCAGAAAAAAATACACTTACCACTTCGGCAGCCATTTTCGCAACACGTATTAGTATGAGATATTTATCAATGAATGAGAGATGCGATCTCACTTATATAGACATGTCACCAGGCCTCAAGTGTTTGTCGATGATAAATAGGATTTAATTTTGCCAATATATAATACCTACTGAAGGCACAGGCACACTGAGGGCTGCTTCTTCAGTACAAAGAAATTCTTCTCCAGTTAATTCTCTAGTACAGACCCAAAATCATCCTGGTTTTTTTAAAAATGTTGTGCATTTGGAAGATTCATCCTATGAGGCTAGTCGTGCGTAGGCGTAGCGTGTGGATGTAAACGCAACAGGTTGTAGATTCGATTCTCATTCCAGGAAATAAAATAGTTGATATTTTTATTTCTTCGTTCCAGTTTTAAAGCGCGGCGTTGAGTTTCACCATCCGACACACAAGCCCTCCAGAATTCTATCCAAAATGGAGATTGACATTATATTAAAAGAATTAAACAAGAATCTTCTATATACTTCCATAGGTATACCATATCTCTATTATTAAGTCACTTTGCTGTCTGAAATTATCTTTCTATTTGCTTTGTATTTAATAAAAATATTTTTATGATGTTTTCACATTTAAATTTTAAGTAGGGAGGTGCTTTATTAAAAATTTATTAAATAAATTCTGTTTGTTATATTGAAAATGGATACTTTTAATTTTAAGTTTCTATGGTTTTGTATTTGTTAGAAGAATCCAAATTTGCAATATTTGAAAATGGCTCCCCAATTTACATTAATTAAGAAAAAATCTTAACGAAAACGATTGCTTACATATAATTATATTAGTTACTATCAATTTTTATTAATATAATAAAAAATATTTTAAATTCTTGCAAATTGCGTAATAAGTAAGGTATATACAAAACCAGTAACGCGAACTAGTGTTAAATAAAACACGTTTTGTTTTTATATTTGAAATCTATATTTAATGATGTAATCACAGAGACAACAATTAACTTTAATAACGAGCTTTAGATAACTCTGGTAAAAGACTAAGTTAATCTAGATTTTATGTTAATCATTAACTAATCTAGACTAACACACCCTCATTGCGCAGTAGCAGTCAGCGTCATACTAATACTAACAATGGTAGTGGGTTCTATCCGCATTCGAGAGAAAGAATCAAATAGCTCCTCCAAAAGCACCTAAGTTTTTCAGTAAATTTATGAATCTATATTTAATTCTAATTTGATGTATTAATTTTAAAGTAACATTTTGTTATTATCTTTATTGTGGGAATAAAATAATTTGTTATGCTTATTTTGAAAGTTTAAACACAGAGACTGTTGTGTAATTGAGTTACGGCGTTTTACCCCGGAAAAGAAACTACTTAATAGAGATTTGAGAAATAAAAAAAAAACATTTATACATCCTCATTTCGATTAAAAATGTTAAGCATTCGTTAATATTATCTTATACCCGGTACCTAGGTGAAAAACAAATAGATTTACTTATTTGTTTTTATTGCGACGATAAATTATCGTTTATCCCGCCGTTCCCTCTACGTAGAAAAATAAACATTCTCTTAATAACCATTCTTCAGTCTCGGAGCGTTGAGTTCCACCAATAAACACACAATGCCTCCAGAATTCTGCAGAAAGTGGGAATTAGAGTGTCTTAGCACTAGGTTTCCCTTGCCCACCCTGAAGCTAAAAAAAGGTATTTTTAATAGGAATTAGGAATAAATGATAATAATTTGCAAGCTAATACTGATAATATAATCATAGTACGTACTCGTATACCTACCCAATGATAGTACTAGATAATACTAGTATTAAATGATTACGGTATTAGGGTCGCTATCATTAATCTATTGTATGATTGACAATTCTATTTTGTTAGTTTCACGCAGTATCCCGCACCAGAAAGGCAGAGGGAAGCTATAGACCTAGTCATTGCGTGTTTAGGGGCGGAACTCAACTCCTTTTGTCTCGTTACCATATCGAATAAATGAAAATATTAAATATTTCATCTCCGAGTGGGAATTGAACCTACAATCATAATACAATGTTGACTCCTTTTAAAGGCGTGCAAGTGCTCTTTCTTGTATTCATTTAATTTGTAAGTTAAAATATTTTCCAATCATATCAATTTGTTTTATAAAACAAACCTTAAGCTGGCGTATAATATAATCAGTCACATACTTATGATGGGAATCGAACCCACAACCTATTGCGTTTAAAGTCACACGCTGGTGCCCCTGACTCAGTCTGTCTTTGGAATCTATATTAAAAAAATATAATGAATTTACAAAATTCTTCCTAAATATTTATATTTAAACATCGATAACCCAAAATTTTACGACTTCGATAAAAATGTAAAAACATTGTTTTTTTTTATCTTAGCATATTAACGATGTTTACAGATACATATGTATAATATTTTTTTTATATAAATATACACAAGTCGTTTCTTAAACCATTTTTTGATAAAATATAAGATTTAGGGTTAGGGATTCTTTTATTTACAGTCTGCCGTCGGAAATCTAGAGTTAAGATATTATTGCGTGTTAAGTGACGGAACTCAACGCAGGGCCTTGCCTCGACACCAGAACGAAAAAATGAAAATATTAAATATTTCATTTCCTTTTGTGGGAGTCGAACCCACAACCTGTAGCGTTTAGTCATACTTTGTGCCTATGGCGAGACTGGCCTCCAGATAATTTATCGTCGCAATAAAAAAAACCGGACAAGTCCGACTCGGGTTCCGTACAAAAATTGGAGGTCTCGAGCTTTTTATGAAATTCAAGCTTAACTTAGACAGGGAAAGCGATAAAATGAATGGAGTATACAAGTGTATTAAGAAAAAACGTCTTTTATAAAATTAAGTTTATTTATATCTACAAAAGTACACAATAA